>VHZZ01003403.1:64198-80699 GCA_009801015.1 Silene noctiflora
AATTATGAGGATAAGGGAGTATCTAGATATGGGTGTAGGTACCCCGGCTATTGGGCTGGCTGACTCATGACTCATTTTAGCACGGTAAAGACCCAGCACAACACGACACACTATGGGCCGTATCTGGGCTAATGTTTGAGGAAAAAGACCCTGCCTAGGCATAGCCCACCTGAACAAAGCTGGCTTGGACACTCACAAAATACTAAAAAATTGAGTTAAAGTGAAGAAATTGTTAAGGCACGCTCAAGCACGGCACGACATGACACTATTGGTCCATGGGTTGTGTCTGGGCCACCAGTTTCATTTGACTAGCACAGCACGACACCACACGAAGCCCACCTTCATAGGCCTGACCTGTGCCATTTTCTTTTCCAGACACGGTGCATGCATTGGCAAGCGCCATGGCCCGACCCAGCCCGACCCATGAGTGAATATTATTGAGCTTAGTTTAATTCATTTTAAATCAAAAAAAAAAGTAAAGTTTAAATGTTAGGTAGTGGGGCATAAGATAAGATATACTCTCTCCTAATTTTCTTTTTTTTCTCATTGTTTGTGGGCACGAGTATTAAGGTGGGAAACAAAATAAGAGTAAAAAAGTTGGATGGGGTTTGATGATACAGTAGGTCTCGTGAGAGACCGTCTCTCACTAATTTAGTGAGAGACATAATAGGAAAATAGAAAAAGCAGTGGGTCTCTCACCCCATTATGTGAGAGGTCTCTCAATAACGCTATTGATAGACCGTCTCTCAGAAGTTTTTGTGTTGATGATATGAGATAAGGATGAATAATTAGGAGTTAAATAACAAATTGTGGGCCACAAATATTAAAAAATCAATACGGATAATCACATCAAAGCGTCTTGCTTGTGACGGACACAATCTCTTACAAGTTGAGGATGGATAACGTCCATCTCACAATAAGATAAGTTGAAGGACAAGTGGTGGAGAAATTAAACCAACCATATATAAATAGTGGCACTTGTAGATTGTTAGAGGGACACTATTCATTTTCAGTTATGACGAATAGTGTCAACGAACGAAAATTTGTGTACACAAGGAGTACAATGTACGGATGAACACAAGGAGTACAATGTACGGATGAACCAAGATTGGTCGGTGCATGGTCATGTTGTCTACACATGCATGCCTCCATTAATGACAAATTATGCACTTAAATTTTAAAGGTTTTTCCAAATTCAGAAATTGAGCACACTTAAACACGTGAGTTTTTGACATTAAAATTTAAAATTATTCAATATTTATTCATTTTCTGATAAGATTATAAGAGGGAAAGTATTTCATAAAAATAATTGTATTAATAATGGTTGTTATTCTAATGATAACAATACATATATTTATAGGATCTGGAATCCAAACCCTAATACTCTAAACCCTAGACGATACGCCCTAATGGGCCTAATCATCTAATATCCTAATATTTTCCTTTACTCCACCAATTTATTTACTGGTAACTAGAATGAAAAATGAATATTTTTTAGGAAATTAGATTATTTACAAAGAATGTAATTATGAGCATGTTCCACCAACTCTTTTATATTTTGGTGGCACTCTTTCTATAACTTTAATCATACAAGACGGTGGTGCTCATTCATGTACGAATTTTATTCATTCATCAACGTAAATAACCATAATACCCGTTCTATTTTCTTGATTTCATTTTAATACCTTTCTTTCAGTTTTTCTCTTCTTCATTTACTCTTCTCTCACTCTAACTACCACCCTCCAACCACCATTACTGCCGCCTACCTTGCGCCACCGAGAGGTATTGACGACCTCCTCAAACCAGCCATCAGACGATCTCATAGATCCGCCTCACAACGATGATCTTTTTTTTTTTTTTGAGAAAAGCACGATAGAGGTATGTTCTATAGATAGTAAATCGACAATAACAACAGTATTCGCAATCGGAGGTAAGCCATCTGACCACATACAACGACCAAAGACTCGAGGGAAAATGTGAGCTAACGCATGCGCTACACTATTGTTCACTCTATTCGTATACGCCCAGACAACAGACTGAAAGCTACAAGCTAGCGACAAAATATCATCAATGACTAGATGGAAAATACTCCTGCCTGTCTTCGTCTTTCGCAAAGCTTCAATCACATCAAAACAATCACTTTCGAGCACCACGCACGAGTGTCCCTGCCGGCGCGCCTCTTCCAGTCCTTCTAGCACCGCCACCGCTTCCGCAACATGTGGGTCCCACTCCTCCTTCCAAGCTAACGATAAACCCCACAGAACCTGCCCGAGCTCATCCATGCAAACAATTCCCACCCCCACGCCATCACCCTCCTTTATGCCGGCATCAACATTAACCTTCACCCATCCCATAGGAGTTGCAGACCACCCTTTGCTCCCGCCCTCATCGGTCGAAAGCTGCCCCAGCCCCTTCCCCCTAGCCCTAATAAAACCCCCGCCATCAGTTTCCTCCAGAACATCCCTTATCCTCCCCACGATGCGATTCGGGTCAGTAGGTATCCCCTCAAACACCACCTTGTTCCGATGCTCCCATATCGGCCAACAACCCACCATCAGATGCCCATGCTCCCTGCCCCCGAGCTCCTTCCGCCGAGCTTCAACCCAGTCCCGAAACCTCCCAATCTCACTCCCTTCCTCATCCATCATCGCCATCCCTTCCCACACCCACTTAGCAACCCAACAATCCTGGAACAAGTGAATAGATGATTCATAATTTGAATTTCAAAAAGGACAAAAATGAGACTCACCTCTAACTCGAGCCGCTATATTCGTCTTCGTTGCTATAACGATGATCTTAATTAAGTCTATTTCTCGTCACTTGTTTATTCGGTTCGGTTCAATTCAATTCGATTCAATTCCAGTTGTTGTTCATACAAGTAGTATCAACACACAATTAGAAACATGGGAGCTTTTAGCTAATTGAAGATTACACGATTAGTAAATACAAAACATTTTAAAAAAAGGAAAGTGAGAAAATTAAACAAAAAAATCAAACAAGCATTAGTATTGTTCATGAGTGCGTATAGCCAAATATCTCAGCTTTGTGTCACCCATATCAACGCATTTCATGTCTTAACACTTTACACCGTCCCTGACCCATAGCAAATAAGCAAAACATAGTATTTTTGTTGAAATCGCATCCTTGTGGTATATGTCGTCCCTCATTTTAATGTCGGTGATGGTTTAAACAAACCCTAATTTAATTAATTTAAATCAATTCCTTAATTTGATATCATAGAATTAATAAATTTAAGAATTAAGAATTAAGAATTAGAATTACTACTTGATCGATACGAGAATTAACATCCATAATTGTGTAATTTGACGAATTTGATTAATTTTGTAAGGGAGAAAATTAGAGAGAGTTTTTTTTATCCTGTTTCTAGGCAAAGGGCATCAAACGAAAAACTAACCTAAAAAAAGTTCATAAATGAGTAAGACCCAATGAACAACTACGATTTTAAATTCATCTAACATTTATAATAAAGGATTATACTCCGTATTTCTTTCGTAAAAAAGAATTATACGGGAGTACAAACCATTAAACCATCCAATATAATAACTTTTAGGATGTATTTACATTTAACTGACAAAAATCGAAATATTAAAGAGAATTAATTCGTCCGTTACCAGTTACCACTCTACTAACAGGCTTTCTGAAGAATGTCATTCCATAAGGCGCTCTCTGTGATGGGAATGCAGCATTGAACCCTCCTGTGTCTGTGTTCGAGTCACCAAAGTTGAATATTCCCTTTAGATCACATTTGCTATCACATAAGCTCACAAAAACCGCAGCCATCAACACCGTCAGCACCACCACCACTACCGAGCTACCCATTTAGCTAAAAGCGGGCAAAACAATTTTACTTCTTACTCGATATCAAAATGTAAACCATGTACAAGTAGTACACTACTGATAGCAAAGTTGGTGCTTCTGGCACGCATGCTGTTGTAGGACCAAAGGCAAGTTGGCAAAGTAACTGTTGGAATATCGAGTCACTATCAGGGCGAAGATATAATTAGAGAATAGGTGTTGTTAAGTAGAATCCACTGACAGTCAATGATAGACCTTCCGATAATATTTGGGCGGCGTTTGTATCTGATAGTGATCTTATTGCTCAATAAATAGAGTTTAACTGTTTGATTGTCCTGTTTTTTCGTTTCATGTTCTTACATCTCTGCTATCCTACATCGTTTTCAACTGTTTGATTGTCCTGTTTTTTCGTTTCACGTTCTTACTGATATTACGCTTACTGAGATTAGTTACTCCACCAATAACAGCCTAAACGAATGAAAATGACAGAATACTAGAATAGTAAGCAGCATGGTCGGCGAAACTAATACACTGAAAAATATAAACTTACTACCCATTAACGTAGTTGTACATCATCATACACCAATCTTATTCGAGTTCTAATGTAAAAATAATGTACAATGTAAAAATTATTCATGACTGAACATGAACAAGTTAACTGTTAAGCGGAGTTGTTCATCGAATGGAATGGAGATCACAAAGTCGACGAAGAGGGAAAGGGGGATCGAAGATGGATTCATTGAGAATCGCTTTTGTAACAAACTTATTAGCAACTTCAGTGGGATGAATTCCATCCCAACTAGCATAGTAACCAGGGTCTGCACAAGCTGTTGCTGTCAAATTTCTTCCCTTAAAGAGCCTGGAAGGGTTCCCACAATACGCTGCCTGATTGAAATTGTAAGGCTCACCCCCTTGTCCACAACATGCTTTTGTTCCATACTTCAGACCTGATCCGACACATCATTTGGAAATCACACTGATTAAATCAACGACATTGGTAAAATGATCATTTCCGTTCCAAAATTCAGGCAGAATCCTATTTTTGGTGCTCAAAATGAATACTTGGCAAAGTAGATAGTAATAATCAAGATGTTAAAAGTACCGTAAGATTTGGGACGCTGAAAGAGGTCGAGTAGGACAGAGTGACTGTCCACATAAATAACAGATGCATCAGGAAGATCTGCTCTGGTTTGTTCAAGTGCTTTCTTGAGCAGATTATTGTAATCAACCACAGCTTTGTTGTAGGAAATCATGCATCCAAACTCGTCAATATCAGTACTGTTATGAGGCAACTCTACTAAGAATGCCGGGTAGCAACCGATTGGTGCTAGGTTCAGCACCCAAAATGTTCTGCCTCCTATGCCATATAGTTCCTGTARTTACGTCTTTAATCACTTCAATTCATCATTTGTTTCGGTCAATTACTTGATGTAAGAACTACAAACTGACCTTAATGGCCGAAGCTATCTCAGAAATTACTTCAGGTACGAACTGCATCACTCCACTGATACCGAGGGCTGCTAAGTTACCGGTGAAGTCATTTTGGCCAATGTAGATTGTGTATAGGGCTTTGCCAAATATRCTCACGGGAGGAAGCGGGTTTGATACTAGTATAAAAAAATTTACGACTAATTAGAAACTTCGACTGATTCTGAATTTCTGTATGATTTTATACTCATAGTCCTCAACCAATATAAAAACAACGACAACAACAACGACTTAGTCCCGAACAAATTCTGGTCKAAACGACACTTACCACTGTTGCGAGTAGGGCGAGATTGAAGTTCAATGACCTTTGAATGAAATTCCTTCATTTGATTGAGCTGAATACTAAGGGAGAAAGGACTGACACCAGTGACAAACAAGGAAGTAGTTGGCAGCCTCACTGAGGATGCTGCTGTTGCATAGTTTGCGCCGTGTCTGAAATCCGATCCAATTGACCTCAAGTATGGACTCACAAACGGTATCCCTATCGCTTGTGCTAATCATTCCCAAATAAGAAACAGTAACTCATTAGTTTGCTATATTCCCGTCTCAACCAATAGTTTACGTTTTAAAAAACATTTCTAAATCGCAACGTACCTAAGAAATCAATAATGACTCTGCCATCAGTAGCTCTACCAACAGGCTTCTTAAAGTATGTCATTCCGTAAGGCGCTCTCTCTGATGGGAATGCAGCATAGAATCCTCCTGTGTCCGTGTTCGAGTCACCGAAGTTGAATATTCCCTTTATATCACATTTACAATCACATAAGCACCCAAAAACCGCAACCATCAACACCGTCACCACCACCAGCACTACCGCTCTACCCATTTCGCTGAAAGCGGATAAACGAATTTTAAATAAGAATATAGTAATTTGTTAAGAAGTACATTATTTGTAGCCGATGAAAATGTTACACATATAGTAGTAGACTATATTATGAGATATGAATGTGATGCTTTATATGTCAGTAATAACACGCATGCTATTTTTTGAAGGACCACGGCAAGTCGGCAAAGTAACTTCAGTCGTTTATTTGCGTTGTTGGATGACTGCGAATTCTTGTTTAAAACGGTTGTATTGATCAAATTCATTATGGAGAAATAGATTTGATTGACTCTCAATGGTATTTTAATTATGTCGTTTAAAACGGTTTTATGCGAGACTTACTTGTCGGAAAATGGGGTGACATTTCACATGTTGCAAGTATTTATCCTGTTTTCTTTCACATTGTGATAACAAATGATTAAGGTTTCCTAGATTATTGCATCATTCAAGGTGCATTCTCATGACTTAAACCAATATCTTAGCTTTATCACAAATATTACTCCGTATTCCTAATTTAACTTTTCTATTTGCTGAATTTGCATTAATTACTCGTGTAAAATAAGATTGTCTCATACTCTCATACATAAGAAAAATCAAATAATGCCATTGGGAAAACTGGTATAGAATATTGGACTCTCGATATCATTATCTTTATACAATAAGAATAGTTCTATATAATGAATAATGTGAAAGGGTGATATCCGGACTCGAAATTATTCGAGTGTGTAGTACTCTAGTAGACTAGTAGTGACCTAGTATTATTGATGTGTAAAATGGTGATGGGTGAAACCATTTTGTTTAAGATTCCGTGAACAATGGGCCTACTACTCAAACTTTATGTTGTTATGCATTTATGTCCATATTGTAGTGGTGGACAAAACACCAGCTGTCTTTTTCTTTGGACTATATGAAAGCCGCTCCAAACTAGAGATGACTATCAGCACGGGTTAATCCGGTCTGGCCTATTTAGGCATTCAGCACACAGTCTGGCGGCCTGGCCTGGCGCGCCTAGCTTGCCTCCCCTCCCTGGCCTGACCCGGGTCATGAATCCCAAACTCGGCCCGCCTATTAAAAAAAAATAAAAAATTACTCATGCCTGCCTGCCAGCTTGGCCCGGGTCAAACATTCTTCCAGCCCGGCCGGCCCGGCCAAGCCCGCCCCTCCCGGGTCAGCCAGGTCCGACCCGTACCCGACCCGAAGACATCTCTACTCCAAAGTATGAACTATCAATTCACGTAAAACCCGCCCAAATCGATGTTATTCGGCCCATCTTCGGTTAAGACTCTTTCTTTTCATTATTTTCCTATTCTACGATCTTAGTTATTTGTGTATCTTTTAAATTCTTTGTACAGAGTATTTTTGATTAAATGTAAACAAATCACGAGGATAAGGGAATATCTAGAAATAGAAGTGGGTACACAGGACGTTGGACAGGCACGCCCTAGCATGGCCCACGGCCCAATTTAGCACAACACGGACCCAACACAACACGGCACGCTATGGGTCATATCTGGGCCGAAGTTTGAGAAAAAAGTTGTGCCTAGACATAGCCCACCTAAACACAACACGCTTGGACACTCAGAAAATACTAAGAAATTGAGTTAAAGTGAAGGAATTATAAAGGCACACTCAAGCATGGCACGACACGACACGCATGGTCCATGGGCTGTGTATGAGCCACCAGTTTAATTTGACTAGCACAGCACGACACCACATGAAGCACACCTACATGAGCCTGCGCCATGCCATTTTTTTCTCCAAACATAGTGGGCCGGCACGAGGCATGACCCGACCCGACCCACTTTCATCTCTAACGGTATCATCTACTTTTATAATTGGCATGACCTCATTTAAAAATTTGAGTCAAGTTGTGTACTATACCCTCTAAAGGCGTGTTTTCGATGTGCAAAAATCGAAGAATAGTACTTAAACTTTAAACTTATTTCGGTTTAGTTTGGTTTGTGAGTAAATGTCATTAAAAGCTTAGTTTAATTCACTTCATCTTCAAACAAAAAAAAAAAAAAAAAAAAAAAAAAAAAAAAAAGTTAAATATTGTGATGGTGTAAGTTAATAGAGTATAAGATAAGATATACTGATAAAATTTTACATTTATTGACCGCATTGATTTAAAAACCGAATTATCTAATTGTATAACTTATTAATTTGTATTATTATTAACAAATTTACTCTTTTTTCCTTAATAAAATAAATTAAACGAGACAAACAATACGGATAATCACATGCGGAATACATTGTACATACATAACTACACATTGTACGGATGAGCCAAGATTGGTCGGTGCATGTTCATGTTGTCTATACATTGTACCTGTAAGACGGATTAAGTATCATACCGCTTGCGTATATAAGATAAATTTATTATTTTGTTCTATGCAATTTTATGCAATTTTATATATAAGTGGTATGTACATACGATGTCGTTTAACCAAAATTTAAGCTAATTCGACATATGGACCTACATCAAACCCCCTAAAATATGTCGTAATCTCAGATTTTCAAATGTTGTGTAAATTTGAACAGTTTTATACACATGGCCACATGGGTTTATTGTCTTGTGTTCAGTTATTGTTCTTCAATCTTCACCTGTTATAATATGATTCTTTCATTTCATTTTCATACGTTTGTTAAATACATGTGATATTTATTTGAAAAAAAATTGGTGGAAATTTTCTTACCATTTTGGGTTTTTTTGTACTGGTAAATTTCTGCATCAGTAAAAGTTGTAACATGCACATGATTAAGCAAGTAGATGTTATTTTTTTAACCCTACTTTATAGTTTAAGTTTACACATGATTGGCAACATCTGGCAATTTAATATGAATTTTAATAAGATAACTGTTGGAAATTAGCTTCTGGGTAGTTGCCAAATGTTCCCTTTTCATGGGATTATTTTGTAGGTTGATGATTCTCGAGACACCCAATTAATAAAGCATGATTATATTAATTGCCCAAATTATAGGGTAAGACGGTCTCAGAGACGGTCCATTTATTTCAAGAAAATCATTTATTTCAAAAATTACTGAATTAATTATTGGTTAATTTTCAATTATTTTAGGAGATTGTAACATTTTTAGGGAGCAGGATAAGGTTATATATCTAGATCTAATATTAATAAAAGTATAGGAATTAGTCACAGAAATCTCAAGTTTTTGTCACAAGAAAGGTGTTGGAAGGTTGCTTAGATGTCCTGAACAACTGCCAAATGTGTTGTTATTGTCATGCATAATTTCTACTTGGTTTATTATAAAAGGGGCAAGAAATAAGTGAATGGTTGTAAATCCGTCAACAGTGTGTAATCCCCTCGCCGCAGGAGCAATCTTTGAGATTGTTTATTAGGAGAGAAAATGGGACATTGCTCTAGTGCAGCAGTTTGTGATTATAGAGCTGCTGCTCATGAGTTTTGCAAAGATTGGAATGGGAATTTGCAGGTTGTGCTTAAGAATCCTCATGGAGCTTCCGCCACGGTAATTATTGTTCGTTTTCAAAATGATGGTTCATGTTAGCCGACTCGAGTAGGTTTTAAGCTTATTTTCTGATGTTGTAGTTGCATATTAGTTTTAAAAATTGGATTATGTTTTGTAGTTATGTGGTTGATGTTGATGCTTTTAATTATAGGAATAAATCTTGTTATTTATTGTTATTTTATCAGCTTAAGTTGTTTCCTAACTTTTAGGGGAACACTGTTATGGCAAATGTTATGTTTGTTGTTTTCTGTAATGATAAGATTAGTATATCAGTATATCATAGTTGGTAAAGTTATGTAAGATGGTACTCATGATTTGGGTTTGAACATCGTCAACATCAAAATCGCCTTTGTGGCCCCCTTTACACCAAATATTATGTAGGCATACAGGTTTCTGCATAATAATTTTGTTTGGATCCTGTTTCAGGTTAGTCTTCATGGGGGTCAGGTCATGTCATGGAGAAATGAACAAGGGGAAGAACTCTTATTTACTAGTAGCAAGGTATAGTTTTAGTTGATAAAACCGTTTGATATAAGTTTCGATTTCTGTTCTTGTTTTCTGGTGAAAGTTTTCGATGCAGTGTTTTGGTATATGCTGCAAGAAATGTAAGAAATATGCTCTTGTATTGTAATTATATGCATTGTATTACGGAAGATGACTCGTTATGTGCTCTTCATAAGATGTGTCTTTCATTCTTTTGTTCTCTAAATTACGGAAGATGACTCGTTTTCTTGGGCAAACAACAGGCAATCTTTAAGCCACCGAAAGCTATGAGGGGAGGAATACCAATTTGCTTTCCTCAGGTATGTTTCTTCTTGAATCAATTATCTTATGAGTTCAAGTTTGTATCACCAGTTTTTGACATCCTGTTGTTTATCACTAAAGTTCGGAAACTGTGGTTACCTGGAGCAACATGGATTTGCAAGGAACAAGGTGTGGTCAATTGATGAAAACCCTCCACCTTCGCCATCAAATGATTCTAATGGCAAATCGTTTATTGACTTGATTCTCAAACCATCTCTGGAGGATCTCAAGTGCTGGCCTCACAGGTGAGCTATTCACCTTTTTTTGAGTTTCAGTCGATCGCTCCCCTGTACTTGAAAATTACCTTATTGCCTCAATGATCCCTGACTAAAACGGGGCAAGGAAAGCCGGATATCCACAACCTTACCACCTATCTGATAGAATAACGATAGACTGTTTTTGAATGTCCCATAATTAATCCAGCTATTTACTTTCTCATTTTTTTCTCCAGCTTTGAATATCGCTTGAGGGTAGCCCTTGGTAACGACGGATGTCTGTCACTTACATCTCGTATAAGGAATGTTAATGGGAAGCCGTTTACTTTCTCATTTGCTTACCACACATATATGTCAGTTTCCGATATCAGGTATTGAACTTTGTCTGTCTCCAACTTCGTCTATCTTGAAATATTGAGGATAGCCAACATCATTACCTTTTCCCTTTTGCTAAGTACTCCGTATGGGTTGACACATTCCAATACTTGTACTTCAGTGAAGTCAGGGTTGAAGGATTGGAAACACTGGACTTTCTAGACAACCTATCTGAAAGACGACACTGTACCGAGCAAGGAGATGCTTTGACTTTCGAATCTGAGGTACCATTTTGCTTTGCTGTGGTAGTCTTTATAACTTGGGATGTACTTATATTTAACTGGAAAATATCGAATTATTATGGAGGTTTAATCAGTTCGTTACCCTTGCTCACTATTGTAAAACATGAATATATTGCAGACAATAGTCAGTTAGTGACACTAGTGAGCCTTCTTATCTGGTTCTTTCAACAAGAGTCGACTACTGTCGTAAAATAATCTTTGAGCAATCAGTTTGTGCTGCTCTACTAAAAAAAGCAATCTGATAATTATATTAACGGGGATCTGCGTTAATCTCTTATTCACTTGTGACCTTTGTAGGTGGATAGAGTATATTTGAATTGTCCGAATGCTATCGCTGTAATTGATCATGGGAAGAAGAGGACATTTGTGATCCGAAAGGAAGGCCTGCCAGATGTTGGTAAGAAACTTCCTGCAGAAACCAATTACTAAATTTTCTTAGATGTTCGCTTCATACAGTTGGTACTTATCAGTACGAGTAATCCCAAAATACCCTATGTTGTTGTTCGGTTCAGAACCCTTTTTTCCTTGAACTACTTACCTGTAGGCTGTAGAACAGAAGGATAATAATTATTTTTCCAATGATGTATAGTTGTGTGGAATCCCTGGGACAAGAAGTCAAAGGCAATGCTCGATTTTGGGGACGAAGAATACAAACAGATGCTTTGTGTAGATGGTGCAGCAGTTGGAAACCCAATTACACTCAAACCTGGTGAGGAATGGACAGGCCAGCTCGAGCTCTTGGTTGTGCCATCTAGCTTCTGCAGTGACCGCTTTGATCTTCATTAAGCATATGTATGGTATTACAAAAGTCTGTAGGCTAGGCTATAGATAAGTAAAGGATACATGGATTTTGGTGTCGACGGGAAACCCGCTGTTTGCTGCCGCTTAGCGAATATTTGCTGAAATAATTTTTAACTTTCAGCAAAACAATGTATGAAAATTTGTATCTTGTAAGTTGATTGATCAAGTTCGCAAAATATTGCGTAGTCAATTTTCGTATGATGTTTCTTTTAAATATGGGGTCTAAAAGACGTAAAATCTTCGGCAACTACAAAAATTATAAAAAAGACAGGGAAGCCGGCAACTACAAAAATTATAAAAAAGACAGGGAAGCCAACTCTATATCAGAGCCAGGTTTCGATCCTGGGACCTGTGGGTTATGGGCCCACCACGCTTCCGCTGCGCCACTCTGATTGTTGTGATATTTTGTATAAATGTTATTTATATTTTGTGGTTATTGTGGAATATATTCAAACCCATGATAATTAAAAAGTTCGTTACTTTTAGAATACCAGAAATACAAATAAATACCCGCCAATCATCTAATCAAATAACATATTTTTACCAAATCTTTTTTATTTCTACAGTTTCCCCCAAATTTAGTTTTTCGATTCCAAAACCGCGATGCGCGATATAATTTAGTTCTCTCTTCTTTCTCATTTTAATTCAATTATTCCAAATATTCATCACATTTTTTAAACTTAGACATCAATTAAATAAATTACACAACAATGGCCAACGGGCAACCGTTGGCGAAACCTCCTGGATTCATGGATCCAACAACGCCTCCTCCGCCTACCGGTGAACACAAACCGGCAGCTCCACGTACGTTTTATCAGACTAAGACGCAAAAAAGAAATTGTTGTTGTTGCATTTGTTGCGTCATTGTTTTTTTAATTATTATTAATGGTATTCTTTGCGGTTTATTTTTCGCGTGGTTCCAACCGAAGGTCCCAATTTTCCATTTTAGCCGGCTAGAATTAGACCGATTTAATATTAATGTTAATTCGGATGGGAACTCGTGGTTGGATTCTAAGACGGTTATTAGAGTCGAGGCTAATAACCCAAACAGTAAATTGGATATTTACTACGGTGATACCGAGGTTATTGTAAATTTGAATGAGGAAATCTCGTTAGGTTCAACGACAATGCCCGGTTTTGTCCAACCTGCTAATAATGTAACGCTTTTGAAGTTTACCCTAGGTGTAAATGATGAAGTAATTGACTCGAGTTTAGCATTGAGATTGAATACGGGAATGAAAAAAGACGACATTGAGGTAAATGCCGCGGTGATAACAAAGATTGGGATCGGAGTTGGAATAATTAAGATCGGTATGTTGCCGGTTAATGTGATTTGTAAAGATATTTCATTGCAGCAATTAGACGACCGGAATGTTTCTCCTAAATGTTCCTTCAATACTTTGAGATGGTAAGCAACAAAACTAATTAAATTAAACATGTTAAATCTATTTTCAAAAACTCTGTTTATTTCACTAAAATATTTTTTTGAAAGCGGTAAAAATTTAAAAATTTACGCAAATTTTGAGTCTAATGCAATTTACCATGCCCTTCTTGCAGGATCACCATACACTAATGCATTTATAAAACTAAATCATGCAATTCGGGTACTTTCTCGTCCTTACATTGCTCATCATCGACGACTATTGATCAGTTTTTCTTAATTCATTCCGAGTTTGTTCTAATTTTTATTGAAATTTACACCGCAAATATTGTATATACGTGATAAAAGGAATGATAGGGTATTTGGCTATGGTCTTACAAGAAAAAATACGACCAATAACAATAAAATTGACCGTGGATAAACCTGTTCACATAAAAGAAAATGAATTATACAAATTGTCATATAATATGTATGTTCACTCGATCCAAGTTTGATGTCTTCGTTAAACAATGTAATTATTTTTAATTTAAAACCGAACATTTATATATGTAACAACTAACAATCAAAGTACTATTCTTGTTTAGAATTGTTTTATTTGCTATGGAACGTTAGTCGAAACTCAAAAATCTATTTCAAAACGATAAAAGAAGATAGGAAAAATAACCAAAATCTATCATTAGATAATAATATTATCGAAGTGTCTTATTGACTTAACATTTACGGGATAGGGTCGGATGTATAACTAATTTGTACGATCTTGATATTAGATCTGGCAAAATTGACTCGATCCGAACCCGACACCCAAACTTAAGACCTGAACTAGACCCGAACCCAAATTGGCCCGACCCAGTATAGCCTGAACCGAATGTTTATTGTTGCAAACTAATTATTATCCATGAATAACTTGATAATAGCTTATCCGAATTCGAAATGACCCAACCCGACCTGAAATCTACAGACCTGAAATGACCCAATCCAAACCCGACTCGATTGACTCGTCTGTCAAGTCTACGATGATACTAAAGACAAAAGGCTAAATAAGCCCATAACACTACAAAACCTAACCTCTAAAAATTACCGAACCTATTACCTACTGTAAAAACTGTATAGTTAACAGCATTGGGTCAATATTGATGGCTAATATTTTCTTAAGTTTGGTGTTTGTTTCAATCTGAAAGCTCAATTTTCCAAACCTATTAGGCATTAGCAGCCCACTCCCCAACAATTTTGTCATTATTAGTTTGCTAATTTAAAGATTAGCATCATGTAAATAGTTACGGGAATTATTGTGGGAGACGGTCTCAAACTATACATCGGAGGTAATACCTCATACTTTATTTGTTTTTGAGCATATGAGTATTTTTTCTGAACATTTTACTTCAAAATTGAACATATGCATATTTTTCTGAGCTTATTAAAATTTATAAGTTAGATTTTTTTATTTTTTTTCTGCATGTCAAAACTCAAAATTAACTAAGCTTATATGTAATATTTTTAAGTTTTATTGTAATTTTTCGAGCTTAATGTGTAAATGAATGAACTCAGAAACTTTATGGTAAAACTCGAAATTTTTAAAACAAAACTCAAAAATTTTATTATAATGCTCAGAAACTATAAAACTGGTGGTAGTACATCGGATGTATAATCTACTTACTGGCCTATTTGTATAAAAATCACATTTATTGTCATCAATAAATAAATGATTTTTTATAGAAAAGGTCCGTCTCAGAACGTAAGACCGTCTTATTCGAAAAATTTGTAATATAATTATGAATAATGTAGTAGACCTTGAGTCAACTTATTATTCAATTCCCTAGACAATTCTAAAACTTGTCTATTTCTCGATTAAATCAGCTTGGAAATTTCCATGAGGAGCATACCAATGCGACATTTTTGTTCTAGTTGTGTTTACCGAAGTTCTATTAATCTTGTTCTTTGTGATTTTAGTCACCACTAAAAACTCTATTCTTTTCGATTTACAGTCATCCCTTTTAAGTTCGGCTAGATCAAATACTATAAGTTCAGTTTCTATAACTTCAAAAAAGATTTTATAAATTCAGTTTTAGAAAAGTTCGACAAAATATTTTAAGGTATACAATTATTGATTGAACATAAATCATTAGTTAAACTTTTAATTGAGATGATCTTTTCAGATAATATCAAGTGATCAGAGTTCAAATTTTAAGGGCAGTATAGAATTATTAACTCGATATCAACCATCAGCACGTACAGACACAGTAGATAAACATGTCTAAAAAATCATTACTTGTGAAAGTTTACTCCTTGTAAGTAACATGATTGGGGTATTTCAGATCGAGCTATTTCGGACACAGACGATACAATTGTACTTAAATAAAAAAAAGTGTAATGTAAATTCAATTATCAATCGACAGAATTTACTTGACAATCGATCTTAAAGTGGTATAGTCAAAAGCTTAAGGGAAGAGTAAGTGATAGGGAGACTTGAAGAAGTCTTTAGTAAAAATTGCTAAAAATATTTGGTTAATAATTACAAACTACAAAATGTCAATAAATCTTTACCAGTTTCACTTGTTCGAGTAGGTACAAGGCAGGTACATAAGATTCAATGAAAGTCATAAGAAATTAGAGAACATACAACAAGAAAATGACATGCACATGATGCATTAATATTGGACTATTACATTTACATATTATGTATTTTCTATTTACTTGATCTCCAAGTTTCCAAATTAGACAAAATAATTAGAGATCGTCGGGGCATAAAAGTAAAAAATTACTAAGCTCTTGTTCGAAAGTAATATCAAATGGGTTATGCTCATTTTTTTTTTGTGTAAACCATTCGGGTTAATCCGAATTCAAGCCGGGTAGGTTCACTAGGGCGGTAAAGCTCTCCCTCATAAGTTTCAACACTGCTGCGTTCCAGGGCTCGAGCACGAAACCTCTGGTTAAGCTAGAACAACCCCTTGTCAGTTGATCTAAGTGCTCATGGGTATGGGTTATGCTCATTCATGTACATGATTTACTCATTCATGTACATAAATGACTATTATACCCTTCTCTTTTTTAGACCCTCATTTTCCAATTTGTA
>VHZZ01003403.1:81374-113625 GCA_009801015.1 Silene noctiflora
TCTATACATAAAGAAGAGATGTTATTGTTAACGACAGAGAAGATCACTATCCTAAGAGCATCTACATTGAAGAGTATGTTACCATCATCTTATTTCTTCCCTTTCCTTCTATTTTTTTGACACATCACCCTCTCTTTCATCCAACTCATTTTCCACTATTTTCATCTTCCTCCTTCTCTTCTTCTATTTTTTTTTTCACATCAAAGAGGATCTTCTCTACATCCTCTATCATATTTTAATTGTTTTTTCTATTGGAAATCAAATAAAATAATATCCATATGCATTATTTTTATTGGAGTTTTGGCACAATGGCCTAGGTTGTATTTCCTCTAAAAATAGAGGAAGTCTTCCTCTTCCTTCTTCAAAGAGGATGCTCAATATTAGCTCCACGTTGAAGAGGACATCCTCTTAGCACCCTCTCTCATCTAAGAGGATGATCAATCCTCTTCAATGTGGATGCTCTAATGGATTAAAGGATAACAATTGATTGGAACGGAGGACTAATTTATAAACTACCTTCTAACTCAAAAAGACATTTTCATGATAGTTATCATAAATTGTTTGTCAACTAATCATTACTGTTGTCTGTTGGATTGCATATTTGCATGACTTGTCCAATTACAAACCTGTTTATTTGTTTTTGTCATTAGTTTGATGTGATGTTATAAAAATTACTACGGATTAAATTAGCATTTGATTTGGTCTAATTAGTCTTGATAGTAGCGACGCTCGTCTTAAAATTTTAAAAAATGTAGTTAAAAGTATATTTTTTTCCTAATTTATCTTATGGTATTATTTTTATTTTGTTTTTGGGACTCATAATTTACTATTACATCTGATTCCGTCAATACTAAATCTGGTTATATATATCTACGATATTAAGCTTAAGCAATGGCACGTTGATGGTGCCAATGTTTCCAGAACAACTTCTATGAAACGAATATGGGAATTCAATCATATAAACGTATCTCAACAATCACACAACATTATATGTTCGTAAAGTTTGTATTCATTACCAGAAGTCAACTCTAATCGGTATTAAAATTGACTTTGTGATTCTCTTAATACAAAATAAAACTAATTACCTTATTTAAAGTAGTCAAAATCGCTCAAATATGTCACTATTTGTCGTTCAAAATATTCAATATGTCTCCCTTAAAACGACATAAATTAAACCGATCAAGTAAAATACAACTTCTATATATAAAAACACATAAAAAAAACACTTTTATACCCAAGTATATTGTAATAATTCAACCGTTTTAAATGACAATTGGTAACCCTCCAAAAATATAATCCGTATTAAACATCACCTTAAATATTCGCGTTACCTTGGCGCACAAGTACTAATAACTCCATTTTTTTACTCTCCTGCCACGTGTACCTATCTCACTCAACTGTACGGAACAACTTGTTGGGCAGATTATCTACTTGATAAACACCAATTTTTATTTAAAACCGTCTTTACCTAAAATAGTTTTCAAATCCAACTAAAATAAATATCAAAGCTCCATATGAAAAAAAAAATTAAAAGAATTTTAAATAAAGTGATTTTAAAAAAATCAATTAATTAGTACTCGCTCACGAAATAAAAAAGGGAAAACTATTTACTGAAACAGATGGACGACTCCATAATTTAAAATGCCAACGTCAACCAATAAATAAACAAAGAAAAAAAAAACGGTCATCCTATAAGACAGCATTCAAATCTCTTTCACCGCATTCTCCTCAACATTTCCTCGTATCTCTCCTTCTCCTCTTCCCTCTACCTAACCCACGATTTACTCTCCCCTTCACTCTCACTAAAACAGAGGGAAAAAATGGACAACCCGTTAACCCGACCCGACAATCCTCCGTTAACCAAGTACACACTGTACAACAAGACTTTCCACGACCCGACCCGTTTCCCCGCTCCGAAAGTCCTCCGTATCTCTGTCGTAGACGACGACGCTACTGACTCAGACGAAGATTACCACGTGAGTTCCACTCCCTGTCGCCGGGTTGTTAGGCACGTGACTCAGATCAATTTTGGGCCGGGTCGGGTGGCGAATAGAGTACGGACGAGGAAGGTGGAGAGGAAAGTGAGTAAAACGGCGTCGTACGAGGAGGTGAAGTATAGAGGAGTAAGAAGACGTCCATGGGGTAAGTACGCAGCTGAGATACGTGACCCGGTTCATCGTACCAGATTATGGCTCGGTACGTATGTTACTCCGGTTCAGGCTGCCATGGCTTACGACTCCGCTGCGGTTAAATTGTTCGGATGCAACGCCGTGACTAATTTCCCTAACCCGAACCAACTCCGTCTCGAGGAGGAGAGGATGCAGATACAATCCCCGACTTCAGTGTTAAGGTTAGACGAGCCGGTTTGTTCGGGTTCGGATTGGGGTTCGGGTTTTGAGGATTTGGAGTTTACGGAATTGAGGGATTTTTTTGGGTATAATGACAATACGCCGAGGTTGGTATTTGGTGATGAGATGAAGGATATGGTGAAATTGGAAGAAATTGGGGATTTTGATGTGGAAGGTGTGGATTGGTGTGTTGAACCGTCTACTAGTACGGCGATTGAAGTCGATGATTATCTTGTTCAAGACGAGGATGTTAAGGTAGACACGACTTGGGTTTAAATTCCGTTAGTATTAGTTTATTTTTGTTAAGATCGGGTTAATATTAGGCTTAGTCGAAGTTTTAATCTTGTATATGTCCGGCTTAGCTCGGTTTAGTTTATATTTAAGCCGAGTTATTGTTAGGAATGGACTATATACTTTGGGGCCGTTAAAGAAGATTATTTCGGATATTTGTTAATTTTCCCTCGGAGTGTAGGATTATGGTCGTAACTCGTAATTAGTAAGTTTGTATATGAAGGCTATGTTAATGACTAATGGTAAATTTAGATTGTGAATTTAAACCGAGTGAATGGGGAAGGTGTTCTTTTAGTATTGTGTATGTGTTTGGTATGCAATTACTTTTTGATGAACCCAGTGACAGGTGTCAGGTGTTTAATTTTTCTTAATAATTTTTAAAACGGATATATTCGTCTTAAGGTAAAACGGGTTAAGTAGTATTCCACTTGTATTGATAAGATAAAAATAAAATGTGGAGAAAATCACAAAGTGTTTGTCCTATCTATACAAATGGATTATTTTTTGACCCGTCAAAAGTTTCCGTCTTAAATGAGAATTTGTGAGAGAAGAATGCAACGTGTAAAATATGGTACTCCGTATTAGTGTATTACCCAGTGAACTATAGCCTAAATATCTTAGACTAGTCACTGTTGTAACTGATTGAAAGATTATACCGTATTCTTTGTCTAGATTTTTTTTACTATTTACCATTGAACTCTCGCATTCAGTCACGTTGGCAATTCAAATTAATACTCTGTATCTCAATAAATCTAGTCGGACACTCGATTAAATGAGAATTTACAATTTGTGTACTAACTACTAATGTTATGTATAGTCAATTTGAAATCACAATAAATCTAGTCGGACACTCGATTAAATTTAAACTAATACTCTGTATCTCATTATTAAACGGCTTATTATACATATACGATATGAGAATTACCTAATCATCTGAAATCGACATTAAAACGGTTAGTGAGTACTGTATTAAATTAGCTGAGAACATGGATCCATAGTTGTAGTAGTATGAATTCATGATGATGATGATGATGATGATGATGATGTTCTGTTTGAAATTGAAAATAGAGAGGATGACAGTAGAGCAAGCGTATGAAGAACAGAAGAAGACACATTGACCAATGATCAATGTCATACTGTCATGCATACTCATGTTGTACATACAGTACTCGTAATTTTAAGTGCAACTTTGGTAGTAGTGCTCAGCTCCTAAAAGGACATTTAACTGTTTTCACACCCTGTCTTTGACTACTCTTCAGTCCTCACCACCAATTACCTCTTGGCTTGTCTCTCCGGTTCGAGTTCCAAACCGTTTTACGCTTACGACCGTCTCGTGAATTCGACCGTAATGAATACCCGGTGGCAGAACCGTAGTAAAGTTAGAAATTAGGACCTGAAAGTAATTTTGCTTACAACTGTCTTAAATTAAAGACATTGGAATACAACTTAAGACACGAAAATGAGACATTTGAATTTGACAGTCTCAAATAAGGTTTCGTAGATTAGTTAAAATATATACCCAAATGCGACAATTTAACACAATATAGTATCTTGAATAATATCGAAAATTTAAACTTCTATGATAGCGATAGCCTTCAATAGTCGCAACATGAATACAGATTCATTGTTTCATTTTGTGTCTCGTCTTGTATTTCATTAGCTTTTCGTCGAATACATAAGTTCTATAATAGAGATTATCTGTCCTACTTTTATGTCTCATCTTATGTCCATCACCTCAAGATCTTGACACATCACACTTGAAATAATAAAAATGGTAACATTATATTTTAAAGTGCTAATGTGTCATTAGGAGAATTAATGAGACACAATATAAGACAAGGGATCTGCTGTTTACAGGTATCTATAATAACACAAGAAAATGAGACGAAAAATCCGCTATCCTCAACCAAGTGGTGTTAGTCCAGTGGTAGCTGGGTTAAACCTTGAAGCTTGCAGAAAAGGAGTTGAGAGGTCCCAGGTTCGACTACCAGCTGGGGCAATGACCACTTGGCCACTGCAGCCTCCGAAGGGGGTGGCGTACATGGTCCATGTGGTGGTGCGGGAATGCATGGGCCCGGGGGGATTCAACCCCCTCGTCATCAAAAAAAAAAAAAAAAAATCCGCTATCCTCAAATAAAATTAGTTTTTTACCTGTAGGAGTGTTTCATACGATAATCTCGACTTTTGAAAAATAAAATTAATTTTTTTACTTTCCTCAAATTACTGTAATAAGTTATTGGCCCTACAGCTTAGAAGCAATAAACAACTCCACAACTTTTAGAGAAGTATGCGACACTCAGAAAATAAACATTGATAATGGTAAATACAGAGAAGAAGCAGATGCATAGTAAAAGAGAGCACAAATTTTCATTGAAGACCTCCAAAGTTGAAGACGGATAGTGTCTTTCTCACAATATGCAAATGACACTATCCATGAGGTGCTCCATTTCTTCCCCACTTGTCCTTTCATTTATCTTATTGTAAGAGGAACAATATTCGTCGTCAGCTTGTGACGGTCAGACACTTTGAAAAAAGAGAGTAGTACAACTTTGATTTGCACCATAATAGGTTATGTCCTTTTCAGAAACTTCAGACCATGCCAACTGCATTTTTTTAACTGTTTCTCTCCTAATTCTTTTACCAACTTTTTACAATCTACCATCTTGTTCCCCAAGTTACCATGCTTGATCCTCCTCTACGTGTCACGGGTTTTATATTCTTCATTTTTATGTTGCTTATTCATTTTAGTCATATAGTCACGTTATTCGCGTTTCCTTAAAAACCGTTAATAGCATGTTTAAAATGTTTTAAAATGAGATTTTTAAATTTTTTAGAAATTAATTTTCTACTTACAAGTCCCATTTGAGTACGATCTAGACATCTGTTATAGAAAAAATGAAGTTTTTCTATTATATGGAGTCTCAAACGGTTTTTTTGAAACAGTGTTAAACTTACTCTAAAGTCAACGATTTTAGCACTTCTTATCTCCAATCAACTATTATCAAAATAGTTCATTTACCTCATAAGCGGATAAGTAACTGTAACAAGACACTTATTCGAAATATAAGTGTGTTTTCTTATAGGGAGTAACTTTTCTCCACCCTTTAATATACAAAAATGACATTTGTTCGAAACTCTTTTACACCAACCTGAAAATAAAAACAAATAATTAAAGACTTGAATTTACACTATTTATCCTTATCTGTCATGATAAAACTTATCAAATTTACGATTTTATATGTGAAATTGACCCGTGAACACTATGAGTAAGTAGACGTGGTAAAATTGACCTGATCCGAATAACCCGACTCGCCAACAGAACTCAAGACCTGAAATCTGAATGGACTCAATTCAATATAACCCAAGACGAAAACGGCTTGAACCCGACCAGCTCGATTAACCTGCTTGTGAGGTCTAGATTAAGTGAAAACAAAAACAAATCAATTACATGTAGCAAAAAGAAAAAAAAATGAGAGTTTGGGGTGAAACAAAAGCAAGAAAAGGGTATAGATTGTCTAGTTGATTGCAGAGAATGGGATAGCAAATCAAATCTAATACAATAACAAGTTGCAAATAAAAGCACTTTGTTGATTATCAGTCTTGTTTTGCCATAACTTATCTCAAATGAACCCTACAACATTTTAATGAACAATCATGGCAGGCTCTCCTCTCTTTCCTGGCCCCTCTCTATTTTCTGTCTTTTATCTTCAAGTGTCTTGCCTTTGGCATTTATGTATGTCCAAATTCAAAATGATTTATGGTTCACCATATTGTACACGGTCACTATCCGTCTAAAGTTGAAGACGGAAGTGGGAGGGCAAGTGGAGGTATTCATTTCCCAGTTCCCACCCACTTGCACTATCCACTTACATCCTGAGAGAGAGAAACTACCCATCTTCAGCTTTAAACGGATAGTATTAGGGATGGAACGTACTCGGTCATTCGTTTTGTCATAATATTAAGAGTTTTTTGTCAAAAACTACCTTACATTTAGGGGTCTTTGTAAAATAACTACCTTATATTTTTTTTTTTTTGTAAAATGCTACCTTTTATAATTTTGATTTGTATTTTTAGTACCTATTCTAACTTTCCGGCAAAAAAAGTCAAATCTCAGACATTGACTTATATTCACACGTGAGAGTTTATTTCTATGTTTCAGATTTTAACCTTTTAACCCTAATCAAACCCCTTTTCACTCATCATTTTCACTCTTCCTTTCACTCATCCTTTCACTACTTCATGAAAACCAAAATCAACAAGTAAGATTTGTTAATCAATCACAAGTCCTTGCATTTGTCTTGATCTTCATCATCCTTTTACTCAGTTGCTGGAGTTCACTTGTAGCATTTGACAGATATTAATTTTGAACCAAAAACCCTATTTTTATTGAAACCTAAATAATTATCAATTGAATTTTAAAATCATATGTTTAATTGCTTGGATTTTATTATCTTAGTGTTTTGATAGGAAAAAGTTGCCGTAAAAGATGGCCATAAACACCAGAAAAGTTAACCCTAATTTTAAAATAACTGTTGAAATTAGTGACGATTAATATAATTGATGTATGTAATGACTATTTTATGCTTATTTGAAGAGAAAAATGGAAAATGAAATAGGAGGGAGAAAGAGGAAGGTGAAAAGGGAAATGAGGGATATAAAGAAATAAAGAAGGATTTTTATAAGCTCTCACGTGTGAACATAAGTCAATGCCTGAGATTTGACTTTTTTTGCCGGAAAGTTAGAATAGGTATTAAAATTACAAATCAAAATTATAAAAGGTAGCATTTTACAAAAAAAAAATATAAGGTAGTTATTTTACAAAGACCCCTAAATGTAAGGTAGTTTTTGACAAAAAACTCTAATATTAATATTCATGATGCTGGTAGCGAAATTTAAAGGAAATAATAAGAGGATCAAGTTTCAGTCTATTGACTTTATTTGTGGGTAAATATTTAAGACTCAATCATTAGGTCAAGGAAGAATGACTGAAAATTTTACAAATTTACACTATATAATATAAAAGGCAAACAAGGTCAAAACCCTCCCTACATATCCAAGGTCTTCCAGTGCATGACGCATTAACGAAACTCCATAATTAAGTGAGTTTCGGTAATTATTGACTTCTCATAAATATATATCGAAAAGATCCTAACCTAATAATTAAAACAGATGTATTATGATAATAGTCACGAGTTCGAATTCTCCTCCTTCATACAGTATTTCGTACTCGTACAGCCTTGTCATTTTTACTTGACAAAAAAACTATAGAAAAATACATAATAATTAGTTAAATAATGGAGTAAACAAATGAGGAGTACAATGTAGAATGGTCACCACTCACCAAGAAGAAATTAGGAACATTAGTAAGTGTACGGAGGTGGAGTATAGTCTATTATATCGCATTTAAATTATTGGACAAATTTTAGTTTAATAAATCTCTTGTTGCTTTTTCATGGCTGGTCCCCTAATATCTTAACTTTGTCCTTTTTCCAACATTAAATACATCTAAATTATTGGACACCATCATATTCTATACAAAAATATTCCAGTTATTATCTTTTATATTCTACTTGTATCAATACACTGTATTACTCCCGCCGTTTCGGTTATTTGCTTACCTTGAATTTTGTGTCATTATTAGATGACAATTAGTCCAAATTGAATATATATGATCAAATTGTTCATAAAAAACATTCATAAAATAAAAAGGTAAATAATTAACTGAAACACCTAAAAATGAATAAGTAAACAAATGACCAAATTTGAGGGAGTACATCAAAAGAAATGAAAATCTTCATCATGTACCTATCAATTAAGACAATAAATAATACCTCACCATTTATTTAAATATATCAACGAAACTTTTTTGCATTATATTTATAGGTCTCGTGATAATTTTATTAAACCTTCTTATATGGGAATTCGTGCTATGCATACTTAATACTTTCAATTTTTATATCATTAAAATTCGATAACCTTTTGCGGTGACAAAACCAGGAATTCACCCCAATAAGGGAGAAAAATTTCAACGGAGTCGAAAAGGTAATAGTCTAAGGAAAAAAAAAAGAAATTAAAAATTTCTGACCACTAACAGAGCGATCGTTCTTGTTAATCCCGTAACTTCACACCTGTTTATTTGGATTAAAAATGACAAAAAGAATATGGTATGGTGGTAAAGGTTAGTCGATATCGTGAGGCATAAGCTAGATATCGTGAGGCACGCTTGTGGACCAATAACTTAGCTAGATAATTACATTTCATTTTAATTTAATTTTATTTTTCATTGAAAATGTGGGCCTCGATAGGAAACGAGGATGTTGGTGTTGATTCTTGGTGGCTGAAATAGTGAAATTAGGCTCTATATTTCGAGTGATTGACAGCTTACTTGTAGCCGTACTGCCCGTACATGCTTGGATATCTTTAGTTTATTTGGATTAAGTGTTTTGACATGTGATTAAGTGTTTAACTAACTAATTTTAACCAACAATATTTAGGACACCTTTTCTTGTTTGAAATAGAGTTTCCCCGGCCCGACCGGCCCTCAGGTCACTTTTGGCTTGGCCCGCATGCAGCCTTGCCAGATTCACCCTCTATCCTGGGTTGGTCCCGAGTTTAGAAAATTAAGCCTGGTCTTCCCCCAACCGGCCCCACCCTAAGCCCGCATCTCACGTCAGCTTTTGCCCACCCCGCATGCAGTTCAACCCGACCCAACCTCTATCCCAGGCTATCCCAAGCCCAACCCACTCCCAACTCCTAACCCAACCCCACCCCTAATTTGAAACCGTCTTAAACTTTGATTGGTAAAACTAGCTAAAACTTGAAAAACTAATTGAGACCTAGAAAAGTAGTCGAAAATTAAAAGTTGATAAGGTAACTGATTATATATAATTGGGTCAAACTAACTGAAAAGATAACTTATTTTGGTGAAATGACGTAAAATGATATAATAATTACTTAGTATTATGTATTGAAGGACAAAAAACGAATATAAACAATGATCAAGTACCTGAAATCTCAAATGTTACCGTAGGTAGCATTTCATTTCAGGTAGCTTATTTAGGGAAATAAACTATTTGTTAAACATTTGCAAAAAAATAAGCTACCTGAAAATTTTGTCAAAAAAAGTTTCTTTAATTTAAAAAGGTAACTAAAACGTATTGCCAAACATAGTCTTAACTTATGACAATTGTCAAACCCAATTAAAATAAAGGTGGAAAAATGGAGGTTGTGAGAACTTTAAGTTGAAACAGATCTTAAGCAAGATCAACTAATATTTAGGAATACAATTTTTTTATTATTATTATTTTTTTTAGGTACATAATACAAATTCTTATTTAAAATGGAGAATATAGTAACTACCATCATCAATATATCTATGTGTCACCTCGTGAGTCATGACATAAAATACAAAGTATATTTTATGAGTATACTTCAACTTTTATAGGATCTTCCTATAACATAAATTGACTTAACTACATAATAGCCCAAAGTTGACCTTTAATTATGTTTATATATTTTTTTTTTTTTTTGGAAGCCCGATACATTAGAGATTTAGAGCAATAGCAATAGTAATTCTTAGCATTGTGTTGTTACCAAGAACTTTTTTTTAAAGTTCTTCTCTTACATTTAAAAGTTTGTTCTTATTTTCAAGAACTAAGTTTTAAAATAAGAACCAAGTTTGTAAATATTGGAAAATGTACAATTAATAAATATATTTTTGTAAAATGTGAGAAACCATTTAACATTATTCATTTTATAGTTTTTTCATAACTTTATATAAAGTTCTTTATTATTAACAGAAATTCTTAAAAATTGGGGTGGGTGTATTATGACATGGCTTGTGAAAAACTTTATATAAAGTTCTACTATTGCTATTACTCTTATAATGAATACTAGTATATTTTAAATATACAGGTTATAAATATAAAATACTCCCTCTATTTTTCTGTTTTCATCTCATTTATCTAATATTGTGTGGAGTATTTTAATAAAATGGGAAGAAAATAGAAAAATGGAGGGAGTATTAAATTACTAAATAAAATCTATTTTTAAAAAGAATGTAAAACTAATTTAGTTGGATTTTTTTTTTATTAGTCGTATATAAAAATTAAAATGGTGGGTTGTACACTTGTACACATCAACAAGAAAACGAAGAATGGGCGAGAGTTAAGTTCCTTTACAAAGTTGGGCCTCGGAATACTTCATCTTCAAATGTTGACATAGCCCGTATAGTTAATTGGAGGCCCAATAAAATAGTTAAAGTTCGAATAATGGGCTGGCTTGCGCATCGGGTCCATGATAATTAACCCTAATTATGGTAAAAGTGGTAACTAAAAAGCACAGTTTATACGATAGATTTGTATAAAACCCGTCCTAGACAAGTATTTGTGTTATTTTTTTTTTGGTATAACGAAACATGTATTTAGTCATATTACAATAGTGAGGAGGGGAATCGAACAGAACATGAGACCTACTGGATACCTCCATATTAAAGAGTGTTTAGATCTTCCTTATGATTCTTCCTTCTTCCATAGCATAACTCAAAGCAAACCATCAATGGTGTTTTTAAAAACCGGGTGGTACCACGTGGAAATCGAAAAAACACGAGGATACCATGTAAAAAAGCCCATAAATATTATTATGTACGGACCTAATTATAACTAGGGGTGTTCATTCAATGGTCCGGACAAAAGATTGGACCGGACCGTGCAATTTGGTCCAGACCGTACCGGATCATACTTTATTTGGTCCGGTCCACGGTCCACGGTCCACCTATTTACATAAGTTTGGTCTTTGGGTCCGGTCCTGGACCAAACCGAACGGACCGCAGACCAAACCATGGACCAAACTTTTGTAACGAAAATCTTTAAAACTGTATAACTTACAAATATTTCTCTTTATCTCATAATATTTCTTTGTAATATATTACTTTGACATATTCTACTACTCTAGACAAAATAAATATAGGTCATCAAATAAATTAAAGTAATCGTTGAAATAATAAAGTAACAAAAAAATATTTTATTTGGTCCATATGGTCCGATCCGGTCCAATCCATACATTTTTACGGTCCGGTCCACGGTCCACCATTTTACCCTTGTTTGATCTTCGGTCCACTAAATTTGGTCCGGTCCGGGACCGACGAACACCCCTAATTATAACAGGTGAGTAGCATTACAATTAAGCTTAAATCCGGCTAAAAATGAAGTGGATTTTGGTTAGATTTGCATTCGTTGCATCAAAGAGTCGTTGTAACTTGTTAGTGTAACGAACTGAGCCCATGCTTTAGCATAGTCCAAATTTATTTAAGAGTTAATTTGAGGCCCAAATAAAATAGTTATAAAGTTCGGATAATGGGCTGAGAAGGGCATCGGGTCCATGATAACCGGATACTATGAGACTCATTCTGGGCTTTTACGCTAAAACACAATTTGTTGCATAAGACCGTTTTATAAATAAAAGTGGCACATTAATAAAAAACTAAAGTAGTTTGATAAACTTGCAAAAAATATTTTATTTAAATCATTTAATATTTTATGTTTATAACTTGCATGTTTAAATATATCGGAATACTAGTCATATGATATCTGATTATCAAATTAAAATTAAAATATGAATATATATAATTGCATGTTAACTTTGAATTATCCTTCTTTTGTGTCAGTCATATACTATAGAAAGATCCTCTAGGATTTTTTGTTTTTTTTTTTGTTTTTTTTTTTTTTTTGGTCTAATAAAGCGCACTTAGTGGCATTATAATAGAGAGGGGGGAGATTTGAACCTGAGACCTATTGTCCACAATACCACCATGTGAATGGTAAAATAGGAAAGCAAATACTATCACTTGCTGATAATAAAACAAACTTTTTTGTCATTACCTAAATAACTACCCTTATCATATATTCATATGATACCTAATTAGATTCGTATTATCACTGAAACGGATATTGTCATCTTAAATAAGAATTTGTGGTAAATCATTTGGTAAGTACAAACAACAATAATTTCAGTTAATGATAAATCTTTTTCTTAAACAAACATCTAAATATATGAATAAATAGTTTGAGAAGCGCAAATCCCCTATATACTAAAAGAATAGGAAAAACTCTAAGTTTCCCCGCCTAAAACACTTCCTCTATTTTGATAAGATCTTTTATTTACTTTCCTATTTAAGATTTGCCTCGAGGTTTTTTGGTGATAAAAAATTCATTCTCTAAGATAATTTGGAGCTAAAAACATGCTTTTAAAAAAATTATAAAGAAATATCATTAATTTCGTATAAAGAATTATTTTTATTAAAATACGTATTTCATGTCATTACTTAAATCTCTTTATTATTTTTTTTTTCTTCAATTAAAATACAATGATGAGAAACGTTATAAAAATAACGAATTGCTAATTTACAATGTATGAATAATAGTATACTAAAAGGTAAAATTCTGTAAATACCGTGCATTTATTATTATAAAGTGAGTATTTATTATTATATTATGAAACAGATGTAGATACTCAACCTCATTAGAGTGAGTATTTTATGTTAAAAGAAGTCCATTTTTTTATTATTATAAAGTAATGATAACTTTTTAAAACGGAAAAGTGGTGATTGACCTCCATAACTTTGTGCAATTGTGAAATTAACCCACACAACTTTTAATTGAAGTTATTTGGCCTTACATAATAAGTGAAATTAAGCCTTTTTATCAAAATCTCACGAGAAACTCAATTTATCATATCAAAAAAAATAAAAAAAAATTTTACATACGTATGTAATTTGGTATACCAATAGCAATTAACAATTTTATGTGACTTTTTTTTTGAAATGTTGAAAAATGGAAAAATTTGAATTTTTTTTTACCATTTTATTATATTTTTTGTCATGAAAATCTTTTATTCCAACTTCTGATTTTAATCCAACTACCTAACAAAATATTTTGCAATTGAAGTTTTTTTTATAAAAACCATAAAAAAAAAAGTTGAAAAATATGTACTTTATATAAAAATAATACATTGTTGATTTTCGTAAAGTATTTTTAATTTTTTTTATCTAATTTATGCAATTTTTTTATTAATTTTTTGTAAACTTTTATTTTATATTTTTCATAAAAATATAACCATTTTTACATTTTTGATATGGTATGATAAATTGAATTTCTCGTGTGATTTTGATAAAGAGGCTTAATTCCACTTATTGTGTAAGTTATGGGGTCAAATTACTCCAATTGTAAGTTGTGGGGTTAATTTCACAATTGCACAAAGTTATAGGGGTCAATTAGCACTTTCCCGCTTTTTAAAACTAGTGACTTTTTATTATAAAATGATTACTACTTATCAGGAATTCATAAAATGATAACTTTTATCCATCGCACCATACAACGATCCGCATACGATAACTGCGGTTTTTTGTGAGTTGTGACTCACAAATAGCGATTCCATTTTAAGGAAACTAACAGCTCGCTGGAAGACGATTTTGCAGAAGACGTACGATTTCAAGAATATGATAATTACACCAAAAAAAATTAACGATGTACCAATGATTGCGTGATGAATGAAGTAGCTAGGTGTACATATCGTCTTACAGTAAATACATGTCTTGTTTGCAAAATTCTACCGACAATTTACTCTGTGCCAAACAAATTCCTTGGAATTTAGTAACATGCATTCATGCTTAAGGGACCATAAATAAGTCTACGATATTAATTATTACTTCCTCCATTCAACTTCACTCTACCACTTTAGTTTTTCACGTTTGTCAACGCGTGTTTTAAGCGTTAAATATTATTAGCTACGTATTTGCAAAAATTATAAAAGTTAGATATTTTCAATGTCCTCGTAAAGACGAATCAAACAAAACCCCACATGAATATATTTTCATGTGTTGTGTTGAGCGAAAATTGAAATTAAAGACTTATTTGAGAATAGTGTAGAAAAAAAAATAGATAGAGTGGAGTTGAATGGAGGAAGTATTATCGTAGGATTATTTTTAATTCATCAACCTTTCATTTTCATAATTTGTCCCCTCTCTCATCTTTATTTACCTTGTGGTTAAATGTTACATGTACTGTTTACAGACTTATTTTAAGATAAATTGGGTTTTATTCTCTTTTGAAATCAAAATTTTTAAAATTGCTCCATTTTGAATTTTTTTGCTAAAATTACTCCCTAAATTGCATTTTTTTGCTAAAATTGCTCCCAAACTCCACTTTAAGTAACTTATTTCGTCTGTTTTTGAACTTATTCCGTTTATGCTTTAACCAATCTATACTTAGAAAGGTATAACTATGTAGTCAAATGTAGGCCGAGTTCAAAAATATAGGAAATAAGTCAGTTTAAATTGGAGTTTTGAAGCAATTTTAGGAGAAAATGCAATTTAAGGGACTAACTTTAGTAAAAAAAATGCAACTTAAGGGAATAATTTTAAAAAATAATTTCAAAAGGGAGTAATTTAAAAAAAATGGTTTTAAAATGGAGTAAAATTTAATTTACTTTTATTTTAATGATCAATCGTTTTCTGAAAACGATACATATACTTTACTAAAGTTGGTTGGTGTCTATGGTAGAGGTTTTGATTACGCACTCTTACGAAAAAAAAAATAAAAATAAAAATTAAAAAAATTGGGACAGGTTAACCGAAGTTTTGATTACGTACTCTATGAAACCGTTGTATGCATGTAATAATAACATTCAATTATTCAAAGTCAGTTTTTGTACTATTGAACTAAATTCTCAAAGCATAGTTAAAGATGGGACAAACTATAGAAGTGTCTTACCCTTCAACATGTCAAGATACAATGTTCCCAAACTTGTATCTTAACTACCTTACAAACAACAATTAATTTATTTGTACATATGGTCCACAATAACCCTAACTCTTTATAACCGATGTACGATTTAAATGTAGTGACGAAGTCAGGAATTCATCTCAGCGAAGACAAAAGGTTAAAGACACTAGCAATAAGAGGTTATCAAGGGTTTGTAAGATGACATATCCTCTATTTTTGAGATTTGTTTACAAACTCCTTTATTGCTAGAGATAGGTGTTGAGGTTTGTAGTTAAGAGGAGTTATTATGTAGTATACCGGTTTGTTGAGAGAGGTAAGAGAAAGGGTGGGTCCCTTGTATAAATCTTAAAGAAGTTTGCTTATTGTTGGTAAGAGGTTGTTGTAAAAAAGTTTGTGTTTTTGATGATTTGACATTTGACAAACTTCAAAATAGGTTCATCTATTGTGAATGCCCTAATGAACTAAGAGAAACCCGAAAAGATTCGGGGGAGAGTGTCCCTACTAGCCCTCCTAACTTCACCAATACGTTTATGAATTACATATATCTTTATGGTAAATTTAGGACCAAAGTAATTACATTAATAATAAACTATTTTTTGGTGTAAACCATCCGGTTTAATCCGAATTCGAGTCGAGTAGGACTACTAGGGCATTAAATCTCTTCCTCATGAGTTTCAACACTGCTGCGTTCCCAGGACTCGAGCACGAGACCTCTGGTTAATGTAGAACAATTCTTTGCCAGTTGATCTAAGTGCTCATGGATTCATTAATAATAAACTATGTATCACATGAATCATGTAAGAAATCTAACGTCGCAAAAGTGTAATATATTAACTTTTTATTAATCTTAATTAGAGTCTTTAAACCCACGTAAACCAAAAAGTGAAGAACAAGAAAGTTGTGAAGAGTTAATTAATCACAAGTATTTTGACCATAAAGTTGACCAAAAACTACGTAAGACTTGAACAATTTTAGTATTTTACCAACGTTAGACACGTCAAAACTAGCTTAACTTTAACGATTCCATGGGTTAGTTATAAAATTCTCTTTTTTTTTTTTTTAAACAAAAGTTTAGGTCAAGGATAGGCGATTAAGCGTTACCCAATTTATGACGAGGACAGACCACCAACTTCTTTGAATTTGTGATTTGTTAAAAACAATTATATTAATACTACGTACTAATGTTCTAAATTCATATTGATAGTTAATAGTCCTAAAATTTTAATCGTTCGTTATTTTACGTTGGGTGATTTTGGCAGGGTCGTTTTGAATTGGATCCTTTTTGGATCCATGGTTTTAAATTGGTTCGTCTTAGTTCGAGTCTGTAACGTGTCAGAAAAGCTTGTGTCACATTCAGACTCGAACGGGTTCATTTAATTTTGGGTTAATTACAAATTTTACAATTTAGGTCACTTACGAATCTCAATTTATTTTTTCAAAGCTAGTCAATCAAATCAAATGGATTTTTTATCATGTCTAATCCAATATTTCATTGATTTGAAGCCACAAAACACAAAAGTCACACATTTGCGGCTTATTATTTGAATTTTTATTCTAAATTTCCAATCCTAAAGTACATTCACTAACCGTCGATAAAATGACAATACATGATTGATATGTCGATATTTTCATCCCTACAGACTCGTTTAGAAGTACACTGATCACAAAATATGGAGAATTGGCGACTCTTCTTAAAACGATATGCACGACGAGTCGACGACTATATAGGATGACTATACTTTTAGGGTAAATGACAATCGTTTAAGAACCATATGAATTGGTCACAGCTGAAACGTGGTTCCGTCTTCCGTCCATGTCTCCTTTTCTCCTTTCAATAACTTATCCTATGGGGTCAACATCTTTGTCATTAATTTGTTATATTTGATTTTTTTTTTGTTGTAATGGTGGATCAATAAGTTTAATTTGATATGTTATATTTGTAGTCGAGGATTTTAGTTATGTCGAGAAGAGGCTCAGTTTTCGCTGACTTTTTTTATTACAGTGAAAATTATAAGTCGGTCTTCCTTGACTCGATGATTGACTCTTAAATAATCACACACAAAGTCAATAATTAAAACCTCGAACTTTTTTATTGTTTACTCTAAGACCGGTCACTAGTGTGCATGCATGTATAGTTTTCTCCAAAAAAAAAGAAAAACAAATTATATTTTGTTTGGTTGTGTATTTATGGTGGGGTTTAAGATGATACTACATTTATTATTTTTATGTTTTAATTCGAAATACACTTTCACAAAAAATACTTTTACAATTCCTATATACAAATATTATCTTGGTACTTTTATATATTATCCTATTGTTTTTATAAATATTAGAGGTGGGTTCGGGGCGGGTCACTTATGAAGACATTTCGGGTCAGATCAGGTTACTTTGAATCGAACATTTCGATTCTAGTTGTTCCGGGCTGCTTTGGCTCATCCCGAGTTAGGGTTTTTCCTTAATTATGTTATTTCACGTCATTTTTAGTTGATCGCATTGTTGTTAAAATCGCGATCTGGATCGTAAGATCGTATGATCCTACGATCCAAAAAGTGGGAAACGATTCAAATCGTCGTAGGATCGGTACATGACCGGGTAGGATCACATAGGATCGTGTAGGATCGGTGGTAGGATCGTTCAAGATCGTAAAATGCTTAATTGTGTTACAATTTTTTGAGTTGGCTGTTCTTCTATACTTTCAACTCGAAATTATTAGTATGTATAATATATTGATATGATTATTAGGACTTTCATGTCATTAAATAATCTTTTAACATTATACATCACAAATTATACCAAATTGTTTACAAAGACTTGTTTATCCAAGCTATTTGTAGGATCTTACGATCCTACTATTCAATCCTACCACCCCTCTTCGATTCAAAGTAGGATCCCGATCCTGATAACATTGGGACTACTTGATCGGGTCGATTCAGGTCACTTCAGGTTGAGTCACAATCAGAGTGGTTGACTTCGGGTTTGTCGGATCAAATTAAAGTCACACTTTTCGGGTATTAAGTCAGCCTCATTAGGTCGGATTATTCGGATCAGTTTAGCTTTACGTGGTTTAAACAAAAGTATATGTTGTGCTCTACGTGTGTGGACAAAAAAAGAAACTTTTTTTAATGCCAGGTGGCCAATAAATTGGGGGATTTGGTTGTGAATCACACACACACACACATGAGATAGAAATAGGCATACAGCACAATAGCACATGTATAGTCGTAAACTGTGTTAATGGTCCACTAATCCTTTGATTTGAAAAGCCAAAACGGTTGTTGGTTAGGGCTCTATAATGGACCATCCACTATTACTTAATTTTAATTTTGTTAGGTGGCACTATTTCATCTCACTGTTCACATTGTTGTCGATCTTATATTTATCACAAATTCTCATTCAAGACGGACACTATCCGTCACAAGCTGAAGACGGATAGTGTCCCTCTCACAATATGCAAGTGACACGACCCATGAGATGCTCTATTTCTCCTCCACTTGCCCTCCTACTTGCCTTATTGTGAGAGGGGCACTATCCAACTTCACCTTGTGACGAGTAGTGTACGTCATTACACTTTTGTTTAATGTTACTTAAATACGAAGTATATAACCTAAATTATATGGGTATCTTATTTCTCATTCTCTCACAATTAGCAGTAAATAGATTATACATCCGATGTATTACCACCAGTTTTATAGTTTCTGAGCATTGTAATAAAGTTTTTGAGTTTTTCCATAAAGTTCATGAGTTCATTCATTTACACATTAAGCTCGAAAAATTACAATAAAACTCAAAAACATTACATATAAGCTTAGTTAAATTTGAGTTTTGACAGAAAAAAAAAATTTAAAATCTAACTTATAAACTTTAATAAGCTCAGAAAAAATATACATATGTTCAATTTTAAAGTAAGAAGTTAAGAAAAAATACTCATATACTCAAAAACAAATAAAGTATTAGGTATTACATCCGCAGCCCGTCTTGCTTGTGACAGTCACAAGCTTGTGACGTCTCACAAGCCTCTCCCCACTTGCCTCTCCCACTTGCAAGTTTGTTTCACGTCACAAGTTTTGTAACGTGTTCACACACATCACAAATGAGAATTTGTGTTACATCCGATATATGTTTTTTTTCTCCAATTTGAGTGTCAATAGTGAAAACGGTACAATTTGATTTACCATTACCTTATTTGTATGTGTCAACTATACTCACATCAGTCTTAATTACTCGTCCATTTTTTTGGGAAGAAAAAACAATTTTTAATTTCAATTATTCTACCTTTTATATCGACTAAAAGAATTATTTTTTTCCATTACAAAATTTAAGATCGTGATACAAAAATTCAAATTATGTTAATACACGCATTATTAATGTTAAGATTATTATTTTTTTTTTTTTAAAAAAAAAGGTCATCCTTTTATGCTCAATTCATATCGTATATCAGTTAAGAAAAATTCAATTCATATAAGTACAATTCCGAAAAAGTTTAGATCTTCACTCTGTTCATACCTACTATACTATAAATTCATATTCTATAAGATCAATTCAAATTTTATAATTTCAGTTCAGAAAAGTATAGAAATTAGATATTTAATTTAGATCATATAAGCTCAATTCAAAAAAGTATAAATTTAGTTTAGAAAAGTTAAGAAAAATTAAGATCAAAAGAACATGATCTTAGTGATTTACTTTTCATTTAAAAAGCTTTCGGCCTTTGATTTATGTGATATGTGAAATGTTAAATATTTTATATAATCGTACCTATTTCACACTACAATAATGTACATATGTAGTTCATAGTTTTTTTTTTTTTTTTTTTTTTTTTTTTTTTTTTTTTTTTTACCAACCTTTAATACGAAAACTTTACATCTTTAGTATTTTTTTTTAAATAGCTGTAAAATATATCTAATATAAATGGGTTTTAATCTTAGTTACACGTTATCATTATACAAAAAGTTTAAATGAAATATAGATGAATAATGTTAAAATGGAGAGCAGAAGTGCACGAAACTCTTTAGAAGATAATATAGAATATTTAATTTTGTATTTTTGGTTCAGATTTTTATAAGCATTTTAAAGTATTGACGAATTAAATAACATGCGATCATTTGGATCCGTCAAAGCTAGTGAGAGCAATAGCAATAAATGAACTCTATATAAAGTTCTTCTTATGTCATATCTTATTCCTATATTTTCAGTATTTAAGACTTTACTCTACAACAGAAAAACTTTTTTTTTTCTTGAAAATAGACGATAATGTTTAAAGAAACCCTACATTTTCTATGTTATGATCATTAGTCAGCACATTTTCATATGCTTACAAATTAAACCTAGTTTTTATTTTAGAACTCAATTCTTAAAATTAAATAAAGTTTTTGGTAACAATCTCAAGAAAAAGAACTGGCCGGTATTGCTAATGTTCCGAGTCAATTTATTGTACGATTCTTAATGTTAAGGTATTATAGTTTCGTACCATCAATAATAACGTGAAGCCTGACCTAAACGGAGGCTAATCGCCTCTAATTTTGTCTCGTTAAGATGGACTTTCGGAGTGTGAATGTTGCTCCTTTCGAGTTGATTATTTGTTTACCTGTTGTTTAAAACGCTATTTATAAAATTTATAAATTTTTTAAAAAAGATAAATAATACTTACTTAAAAATAGAGTAAAAATAGAAGTTCAATGTATTACTATTAGGAATAATCTATTCACAGAGTAAAAATAGAAGTTCAATGTATTACTATTAGGCGGAACCTAACTTGTAGTAAATGTTAACCTTTGCTACCCTAAACTTTCAAAAAATGATTAAGAATATCGATTTTTGCATCCAAATTCTTAATATGAGACATTAACATAAGTACGGAGTATAAGACTCTGTTTGACACGACATTTCAGGTAGTTCATTTAACCAAAATACCTTATTTGACCAAAATTTCAGTTACCTGATTTTTTTTGAAAGTTTGGCAGTAGTATTTGGGATTTTAGGTACTTATAATAAATTATCTACCATTTATTACCTTTTCAATCTATAATATTAAATAACTATCATATTCTTTTACGTCATTTTATCAAAAATCAGTTACCTTTTCAACTAATTTGTCAATTTTTTTTTTTTTAATAATCAGTTACCTTATCCGCTTCTACTTTTCAGATACCCCAAATTATAGTCTTAGGTTCGCACCTGGTTACTAGTCGATACTACCACTACAACTAACTCAAATAACACCCAAACTTTCCCAAAATGAAGCCTTATCCAATTTACGTGCATGAACTGGATTCATTATATATGCTAGATCCATGCACTTTCCTAAATAAAACCGTGAATTTACTGCATTTACTAATCATCTGTCCTAATTATAATTAAATTTCTGTTGTTTTCTAGAAAAATACAAGACAAATAATGGACTGCCTATTTTAGCCTATAGTGCTATATATAATGGGATAGACTTTATCTTATTGCTTTTTGCCGTGCTATTTACAATATATAAAGTCATGGTTTTATGTTTAGCCTAAATTAGTAAAAGTTGAATGTGACATTTTGTAAAATTGTAGGGCAGTTTGTCCATTTTTTTCCGTGGTTTTGATTCGATTATCGTATATGTGAAATCGAGTTGTTTATACGTTATAAGACGTTGGATATATAAACGTGATATAAATCTGTTATGTGTACAGTAAATTTGATCAGTCGATTTGTCCATTACTTTGTGTTAAAAGAAATGTTTCAATCACAAATTTGTTTTGTTAATTGAATTAGATAGATCATTGAGTGGTCCTTTAACTTATTGTCCATCTTAACCCTCTTTTTTTTTTTTTTTAATAAAAGTTTTCGTTTGAATATAATTTATAGCGATATTTATTAGCAAACTTTTATATTTTGCTCGATCTCAAAATTTTGTTGTAAAATATAAATCTTGTATGCCAATTTATTAAAATATTACGATTTACGATCGACTTTAATGAAAGTATTCTGCAGAGTATTCATATTTGTTTTCCGAGATTAGATAGCAAATTTATCCTTAACGTGAAAAATAAGTAACCTTGTTTACATGCACTTTTTTTGTATCTTGTGAGTTCATGTTTCACGATTTCATGCCAATTGAGGAGCTTAATTTCAGATTATTACGTATTACTATCATATTTCGTATGTCAAATTAACCTTATTTCAATCATCTAAAATGCTTTCCTTACCAATAATTAACTAAAATAACGAGTTATTTTACATTTTACAATTCGTTAATTTATACTCCCTCTGTCCTAGTCATTTGTTTTTTTTTTTTTTTTATTTCGGGTATTTCAGTTAATTATTATCCTTTCTATTTTAAGAATGAACTTGATCATTCACGCTCAATTTGATTCACTTGTGATTTAGTAATTGACTTTATCTTCTTTTCTTGATTTTTGTGCGAAAATCAAGGACGACAATTAACGGGGACGGAGAGAGTATGTAGTACGTAGAACCTAGAAAGTAACTACGAGTAAACTTTTAACAAAGTAATGCAATAAATTATTTAGTCTATGAGTCATGCCGTCATCAAAAGGTAGCTCCCAATTATAATTTTCTTGACAGTCAAGACTCAAGAGAAAGTCAAATCCCTTTTTTTTTTAGAAATAAATAATTAATTTTACGTCCAATTAAATTTTTGAAAGCCGCATTATCGACCTATTTTCACACCTTCTTGTGCTTAAATGTCTACCTCAAATTAAAGGATACGCAAATTCTACTTTAACACCGTCGTACGTACGACCAGGAAAAAAGTGACCATTTTTTTGGTAAATTGTTACCACTTTTGGGTAAATAGTGACCACTTTTCAGGATGAAAAAATGTTCATTTTTTCAAGGTGGTCACAATTTACTATAAAGTGACAACTATTTACCAAAAAGTTGTCACATTTTGTCAAAAAACGCAGAAAAACCGTCGGACAAGAGATTTGATGTAAAGGATATATAATGGTCCACTCCTAGACCTAAAATATTATCTAAATAAATCTCTTTTTCATGTATTTATTGTGCACATTTATGTTATTTTCATTGTAATATCACATAATTTTAATTGTTGCTAAATTTGGTCTCGATTATTTAATGCTTTCTGATTGTATTGTGTTGATTTTCTACGCCGAAATAAGTAATCATTACTTTTATTCCGTGTATATGTTAACCTAAATAACACTAATCGACTTTCTTTTTCTAAATTCTCCAGTCATATAACAAATAATTTCTCCACTCATTTAAGTGATATATCAATCAGCTCGTAAGGGGTAGTTTTATTTATGTCTTAGTCAGAGGTCTTGAGTTCAGGCATTATTGGAATGCGCACTCAATGCACCAATGTTAAACTCATGAGTTAGAGCTTTACCGTCTTAATTGTTCTGCTACAAATTCTTGTATATATACTCATATAAGTGATATAATAATCACTTGGTAAGGGGTGGTTCTATTTCTATCATAGTCAGATCAAAAGGTCTTGAGTTCAAGCACTAGAATACAACACTGTTAAACTCATGAATTCGAGTTTTACTGCCTTAATAATTCTGCTACTTATTCTTGTTTACAACAGTTGCAAAGAAGAATAATTTACAGTATAAACCATATTCAAACCAACAATTTTTCTTCGGGTGATGGTGCATATCTTCCATTCGTTGTAACGTACAACGATTACAGGTAAGACTCATTGCTCCTCCTCTACTCAACTCAAATCCAGACTAACTGATTGATATGTTAAAAAAAAAAAGTTTAAGAAAACTAATTAGAACTCTCTTTTACGACAATATCCTAAAATCAAATCGTACCAGAGAAGCGTAAACATAAATACAAAATCACAAAAACGGAACAAGTTAGATTGAGGTACGATCGATTGAACCATCATTTGTTGTCCTATCACACATTTTTGAACTTCTAGGAATTTCGTTGATAAAAATACAGTTGAAAAAGTGGGTGACGCAGCATTTTTTTGGCGTAACATATGTGTAAAGTTGGTGCACAAACACTTGCATTTTGTACTAACGTTATCTCACTCAAACAAAGTGACATTTTAGGTGTTATTATGTACGATCATACGAGTAAATTATTTGCAAGGATTTACGTCTAGATTTGCAATTCTCTTTACAATGATCTCCAATTCAAGTAACACCGCCGTCGAATTTGAAGCATTCAATATATATAGTAACATATTTACTAGCAATTGAGATTCTCTTCATTTTTTATCTCGATTTCTTTTTAGCGATTCTGAAGTAAATTGGTGTAGACTATTGAGTATCGAATTGTAATTATCCTAACAAAAGCAAAAATGATTTTGCTTGTAGATAATAGTTGAGTACCACATTTTGATTTGTACATTATTCAACTTTTTCTGAATTTTTAAGAATATTAAGATAAATGACACACACATCGCAGTAGCCACGCAACTTTCACTAACTTAGTTATACACTAACAAGTGTAATTCCACATGCATGGACTTGCATTTTGTACTAACAATATATCACACATCTCGTGTGATACAAATCTTACTAGCCGTATTAGTTACAAAAGTAATTGTTTAAAACATATTACACGAAGTATTGACATCAATACAATGTTTACGAAGTAATTCCTTTCACACTCCATAAATTAAGCCAAAAATTACATCTTTTTCTCCTCACATAAATCGCACGGAAGTATAAGAGCAACTCCAATGGTTGCATTTAGGGACCTGCTTACAATTATTGTAAATTATCAAGCAGCATATTCATCATTGGAGTACAAAAATATGTTGTTGCTGGAAAGCAGGTGTATTTTTGTCAAGCTAAATAGCTTGGTTTTCAAAAAGAAAAAAAATTATTAATTAAAAACATTAAAAAAATTATATTGCAATATTTATATGTAATGTGAGACCTTGTAAGCTAAATTTATTGTAGTTTACCATTGAAGTATGTTTTAATTTGAAAGATTTGTTGCTTGAAAAAGTAATGGGGAAAGACAAGCTACAAATTCGTGTAGCTTGCCATTGGAGTTGCTTTTAATCATCTAATATGGATATCAATGAACAAATTATCGTGATACTGTCAATTTAGCACGAACTTTTCTAACTATGATGATTAAAAACTTATCCATTTATCTACCCGGTCCTTTTCAATTCTAAAGAGGTCAAATAACATTGTAAAACGCTCTAAACCTCAAATTTTTGATTTCTTAACATTCCTATATTTCAAAAGAAATATAATCCCCAATTCTAGTTAAATTTAGTACAGTTATGACTTATGAGCTCATTTGATCCATTTTACTTTATAAGTCAGGTTTATCTGGTTTAATTTCAAATTAATTCAGTTCAATTCAATTCATCTCAATTACATTCAAACTAATTCTTACTTCAGCTCCATTCAGTTCAACTCAGTTCTATTCTGTCCAGACAATCCAGTTCTGCTACTATCCGCCGAAAAGAACAATTCTTAATTCATTTCCCGCTTTTGCTTCAATTTTTTTTTTTTTTTTTTTTTTGTTTTTCTTTTTTTCCAGTTCAATTCACACCGTTTCAATCCAAACAAACCGAAACCTTCAACCAACTTCACACCCAATTAATGTCAAATACTCAAGACCACCCTTCATTTTCAAACTCAAAACCGAGTAAAATTGGTGTAGAAGTGGACTATGGACGGTGGTCACTCACTGAGTTACCACTACCAACAAATTTAAAGAGTAAATATTAATAGTAAAACACAAACACTTGTTAGCACATTGTACTTGAAAACATTAAAGTTACATACTTCCACGATTGTCTTATAAATAGTACAGTCTATACCCACGAATCTTCCATCCTTAAAACTCACATCATATGACTTCTTCTCCTCTTCTTCTCATTTTTGAGCTTCAACAATAAACTCAAATATATTTATTATAATTATAATATACATAATAACTACCTTCCTCTTTTCCCTCTCTATATTATCTCCTAATATCTAGTTAATTTCTAGTATTATTTATCTAAATTCCTCTGTTTTTCTTGGATTTTTTTCCATATTTTTATCAAGATTTTTGCCAGGTAAATTGATTATATGAAGTATTTAATTAAGTCAATTTTCATTTTTGGTCATTCGGAAATAGTCTCTTTTGTGTTATTAACATAAGGGTAAAACTGCGTACATCCGTCCTCCTTACCTTGCAATTTGTGGGAGCAGGCACATGGGTAATTTTGGTGGTTGTATTATCACAAATTCATTTTCTTAAATAAAGCTTTATTGGTTAATTTCTTTGTGTAATTTGAGTTGCTCAAATTTTTGATCTTTAATGGATTTATGGCACTAACTAATGAAAATATTCAATTAGATTCATGTTTTTACACTTTATGGTATTTCATTTGATGCAGATGCTATAAAGTCATACTAACTTTCATGAAGATTCTGATAGATTTCTTGAAATTGAAATAATTCTCTCTTTTTCCGCTTTTTTGTATTCCGTTCCAATCATTTGTTTACCTTTGATTGTCACGCAACGAGTTAAATTTTTTCTTTTGGATGATTGGAGGTGGTTAATACTACTCTTTCCGTTTCAATCATTTGTTTACCTTTATATTCATTATACTGACATATTCTAATCCAAGGTAAACAAATGACGGATACGGAGCGAGTATATCTTTTCAGGGTTTGATTCATAAATATGACATATAATCATAACCATTTATGCAAGGTAGGTAAATCAATATATGATTTTAGAAAAAAATTGGTTAAATATGATATTTAGTGTTAATTAATATTAGCTTAATGAAGAAATGGTACAAATCAGAACATAAAATCATATGACTTTCATCTGCAACAATCTTTTTCTGGAATAAGTCTGACCTCTTGACTTAAACTTAAGGAAAACTTAAAAAAAAAGTTACTATTAATGTATAAATTATATAGATTAATGCTTAATTTTGATTAATTTTATGGTCCCTCCACTTTATTTGCTGTTTACTGACTTTAGTTCTGATCATTGATGCTAGTTGTATGTTTTGTCTTTTAGATTTATCTTGTAGTGCCATTTGACGGTTTCTGTTTATGTCAGACGACCCCAGATCATTTTTACGGCTTGAGTCAGTACAAAGTTTGACTGTTTTTAACTTATAGACTTCCTTGATATATATATGTAGTGAAAATGTTGGAAAAGATGGAAAAATTCGACACCATGAAAGTGATCAATGAATTCGAGGAACTAACCAAGAACGCGGAGCAAGTTCAACGCGACACTTTGAGGAGGATTCTAGAAGAAAACGCGGAGGCTGAGTATTTGCAAGAATTAAGAGTCAATGGCCGAACTGATGTCGAGACATTTAAGCAATGTGTTCCTCTTGTAACACATAAGGATTTGGAACATTATATGCAAAGGATTATGGATGGTGATAATTCACCTATTTTAACCGGGAAGCCTCTTCCCAATATTTCCTTAAGGTGATTAGCTTTAATACTCGGAAATTCTTAGGTACAGCGTGTGCATTTGGGAAATTACGTCTTGGTATTGATAGTGGTCGTTTGGTTGAATTTGTGCAGCTCTGGGACAACTCAAGGAAAGCCGAAGTTTTTGCCATTCAATGATGAGCTGTTTGAAAACACAATGCAAATTTATCAGACGTCCTTCGCGTATAGGAACAGGTAATTGTTTTTGTTCACCTTTGTAGACGAACAATTAGATATGGTTTTTATTTGCATATATTTGATTGCTAATATTAGATTCAAAAAATGCTTATAAATCTTAGGCAAAGGTGGCTTTTGATGCAGTCGTTGTCGAATATTTCTCATTTTGTTCGGCTGTTACCTTTTCTTTTTGCTGATAATGAATTTGCCGGTTCTTCATTAGTATCTGTGTTCTGTAAAATCTACATGCTGTTGACATACTTCAATTCTTTGAGCTACATGTCGACAAGATCATCGTCTAATGGTTAAAATTGAGATACTGCGTACATAAGTTCTAATTTGGACCCCTGCCCGTTCACTCTATTCATTTTTGCACCTTTTAACAAACACAAAAAAATTTATACGGGCGTCTCAAATCTCATTAACCGTATAATTAAATGAGAAATACGTACAAGTGTACGACCTTCAGTTGTTATGTTATCTTGGTTGGCATAGTAACATTCTTCTTTAGGCACAAGTAATCTAAATGTTGTAAATTTCGCCTTTCAGAGAGTTTCCGATTGGCAACGGAAAAGGACTACTTTTCCTTTACAGTAGCAAACATTTCAAAACCAAAGGAGGTTTATCAGCAGGAACTGCTACGACAAATGTTTTTCGACATCCACAATTTCGTACAAGTATGAAAACGATACAATCTCAGAGCTGCAGTCCGGATGAAGTAATTTTCGGGTCCGACTTTCATCAATCTCTGTACTGCCATCTTCTTTGTGGGTTATTACACCTTGAGGAAGTCCAATTTGTGAGCTCTACATTTGCTCACAGTCTAGTACAAGCATTTCAGACCTTTGAGCTAGTTTGGGAAGACTTATGCTCGGATATTCGTGACGGTGTGCTTAATGAAAGCATTACTGATCCAAATATCCGAGCTGCTATGGCTCGAATCCTTAAGCCTAACCCTCAATTGGCTGATACAATTCACGGAATATGTAGTGGATTAAGTAAATGGTATGGGTTAATACCCGAGCTTTTCCCGAATGCTAAGTATGTCTACGGGATAATGACGGGTTCAATGGAACCGTACTTGAAACAATTAAGACGGTATGCCGGGTGGTTACCTCTTGTATGTGCAGACTATGGTGCTTCAGAGGGTTGGATTGCAGCAAATGTAAACCCAAGATCACCCCCTGAGTCTGCCACTTTTGCAGTACTTCCTAATATTGGTTATTTCGAGTTTATCCCGTTAAGAGATGATATAATTGGAGGGTTCGAGCCCAAGCCAGTTGGATTAACCGAGGTTAAGATTGGTGAAGAATATGAGATCATCGTCACAACTTTCGCAGGTATACATATTATCGTCTTTCTAAATTTAGTACTCCGTATATTTTTTTCCCAATAACCGAATAATTCAACATTTACATTATTGTCTTTTCGGAAACAAACAACAGCAATAATGCTAAATCTATAGGGATGGGATAGTGCCTTAGTAGAAAGGGAAATGTCGTCAATAATAGTGTGCATAAAAGTGGACTTATTTAGAGGTGTCCCTACGCATATAAGAGACACTCATCTTATAAGGTCATGCCCCCAATAATACATCCAATACCAGTATAAGACGATTCTACTGCTGACACGGGGTTCAAACCCAGGTTATGATTAACACATCTTGTTAGGTCGGGTTAATAATTGAACCAACTAGTGGAAGCATAGAAGATTAGTCACTAATCACTAAAACGACGTTTTATAGTGAAGTAGTCTTGCCGGTCCTGATGGTTATTAGCTCACGAATCACTATCTAATCGCGCTTTATTTACTGGCAAAGTTGGTGTTTTTTCGAAACACAATGGCCAGCTAAAGATTTACAACTTGTAGAAATAACAATTGTTTAATTAACGGTGCTTAAAAAGATAATCACTTTAGAGGGACTAAATCACTATCAGTCCATGAATTCTGACAAAGTTGTTGTTGCTTAGCTGTTTTAATCACTAAGATAATACAAGTTTATGGGTTGGTTAATGTGTCAGTTAATTGTTCGTCTTTAATTAATCGCTCGATTAGAGAAACAAAACTGACTCCCTGTGTCAGATTGTTTATTACCGAGTAGTATGTACTCCTAGAAGGCGATATGGTATGGCTTTACAGTTAAGACGGTTTTATACAAGAATTTGTGATTTGAAACCAAGCTTATGTTGGATTTCCGATTTATGTTGGGCAGGTTTATATCGCTACAGGCTAGGCGACAGAGTCAAGATAATGGGATTCCACAACAAAACTCCGGAGCTCAAATTTGTATGTCGTCAAAACCTTATGCTTAGCATCAACATCGACAAAAACACAGAAAAAGATCTACAACTAGCCGTAGAAGAGGCAAGTAAGTTATTAGTCTCGGAAAAAATTGAAGTCATCGATTTCACAAGCCATATAGACAAATCTAAAGACCCGGCTCATTATGTCATATTCTTGGAGTTAAGTGGTGATGCCGATGAGAATGTGTTAAAAGAGTGCTGCAATGCCTTGGACCGAGCATTTGTTGATCCCGGTTATATGGGTTCACGCAAGATTCGGACAATCGGCCCTCTAGAGCTAAGGGTTTTGAGGAAGGGGACATTCCATAAGATTTTGTTGCATTACTTGAGCATGGGTGCCGCGGTTAGCCAGTTTAAAACGCCGCGTTTTGTTGGGTCGAATAATAAGGCACTGCTTCAAATAATATGTAGCAATGTTGTTAAGAGTTACTTTAGCACTGCATATGAGTGAAATTGGAATTGTAATTACTGCTATAGTTTTTTATGTATTATTGTAGAAATGTATGTTTTTTTCGCATTTGCATAGGAAGGTTATTATATGAGTGTCTTTTCTACTTTTACAGGATGTAATTCATGTGTTGAAAATTAGTTAATTCGGTTTTTTCTAATAATTTTCGAGTCTAATAATGGATTCGTATAATTGTCTTAATTAAAATTATTGGTTTTTTTGTAGTACAGTCGTACAGACGAAAAAAAAGGCATAGTTACTATTTTCTTATTTATTCATGTAATTACATTTTATTTTGACAGCTTTGACATTTTAAAATAATTATCGGACGAGTTGAATATGTCGATTAACGTTAAAAGATATCCAATTATCAAAATATAGTAATATAAAAGCTTAATAATTAAGGAATGGCCCTATTATTTCACAAAAAACAAGTTGTGATATGCGATATTGCGATCTACTATTATTTCTATGAAGAATGAACCAAGGAATAGCTGAATTGTTGATGGGCCGGTAGGGCAATGTGGGTCTGTGCTCGTAAAGGATGATTATTAATCCGACTCGTTTTTAGGGTTAAGACCCAAAAATTTCGAATAAGTAAAAATTCCAATTAAATTTCTTAACAAAAATATTAAATATAACGTAATATTCTCTTGATTTTGTATTATAAGTCGATTTACGAAAAAACTAAAATTTTCCTTTTATTTGTCGTTTTACACTTTCCCCTTTATTATATCATCTCTATATTTTTCAAAGCATTAAGAACTAAGGAAAAAAGGCGATTTAAGAAATTAAATTTGTGAAAAAAAGGTTATTTTTTTCTATTTTAAGAAATCGTTTATTTTGAAGGGGCATAAAAATGGATGATTAATAGGTGTTAGATGATTTGTGTGCATTATCCTAGCTTAATAGAAAGGTGTATGAAACTATATACTCCGTATTAATTACCTCTTAAGTTTTTTTGGGTATTACGCAATTTCGGTACTACTCTTTAATATATATATTAGTATAGATCCCGTGCAAATATGCACGACATTTTAGATACAAATATTAGAGAATTTGACAATTAATTAGACTAATACAGTTTATTTCCATTTTGAAAAGAGTAGAGAAAATTTGCATATTTAATCCGAAGGAGATATTTTATTAGCCTTATTTATGTAAAAGTTAAACAATGATAAATGTTATACCATGATTTATGTTACAAAATTAATTAGGAGATAAATATTGTTCAATAGTAAATATATATAGTGAAGACTAATTAATTAGAAAATATATATTGTGAAATAAATATCATTTAGGCAGAAAATTTAAGCGGGAAAACCTAGAGATGTGTTAATCTTTTAGTATATAGGTGATTCCGTATAGCTAGGACAATGAAAGATGATACTCATACACGAGGTGTATGGGAATTCTCATACACGACCAATGAGAATGTGCCACGTGGCAAACTCTAGTTAACTTACATAGGTTAGTGTAAGGGTAGGTTAGTAAATTAACATATTAG
>VHZZ01003405.1:60623-76058 GCA_009801015.1 Silene noctiflora
AAATCAACTAGTAGTGTAACTCGCTCCCCGTGATTCGACCCTCAAAGTGCTACACGACATCGTACACTTGCGAGGTATTTAAAACTAACACATCACTTTTACCGACGATTTGAGTATATTTGGTTATGTCTACTTAATGAGGCATAAAAGTGAAGATTTCGAGAAATTCAAGGAGTTTCAACATGAAGTAGAAAATCAATTGGATAAGAAGATTAAAGCCCTACGATTCGGTCGTGGTGGTGAGTAATTAAACAATGAATTTGATTCACACCTGAAGGATTGTGGTATTGTATCATAATGGACTCCTCCTGACACACCACAATTGAATGGCGTGGCCGAAATGAGAAACCGAACTTTATTAGATATGGTTCAGTCGATGATGAGTCTAACTGAGCTTGCTAATTCGTTTTGGGGTTTCGCCCTCTTGTCTCCAGTGTTCTCACTAAATCGAAGCCCGACTAAAGTGGCCGATAGGACTCCATATCAGATATGGAAAGGGAAAGTCCCTTATTTGTCATTCATAAGAATTTGGGGTTGTGAGGCATATCTTCAAAACAAGTCCGACAACAAACTCGCACCCAGATCTGATAAATGTCTTTTTGTAGGATATCCTAAGGAAACGTGTGGTTATTACTTCTACAATCCTCACAAAAACAAAGTGTTTGTGACTTGTGATGCTGTCTTTCTAGAAAATGAGTTTATTTTTAAAAGACGGAGTGGGGGAAAATTTGAAGTTGATGAAGTTTGAGAGCCACAAACTGAGAATTAGGTGGAGGAGAACGTAGAGGAAAACGCTCCCTCCACTAATGAAACAGTAAACATTCCTAGGAGGTTAGTCATTAAACTGACCGTTACCTCGGCAACATCAAAGAGGATGGTGATTTGTTGCTTTTAGAAAGTGACGAACCCACTACCTTGATAAGTCCATTTTATATATGATTTTACCCCCTTTATTAGCTCAGTTTTACATGTTATTTGCACTAATTTTAGCGTTTATTTGAGCTAATCTTGTGTTCTAGATGTCTTGCTTGTTCTTAACGTATTTTGTAGGAAATATAGCTTTTGATAGCTAAATCCCGTCAAAAGAGCAAATATAGAGTTCATAAAGCTAAGTGGAAATTGGATTGGATCATGTTTGATCATGCAAGTTCAAATATTGGAAGAATTAATCAAGTGTTGAAAGAAATGGCCCAAATAGTTATCCAAGGCAAATGTAAACAAATGAGAAGTAAAGGCCCAAAGAGGAAGTCCAAGCAATTATGTGGAAAATGCAACTTAGGATTCCACATTTGATTCCACACAAGGGTCATAAGTCGGATAATTTAGAAGATTTAAGGCAAAAATTGAATTCCATGGAGCATTAAATAAGGCATTAAAGGCACATACTCGGATTCAAGCAACCCCGATCGGGGTGGCCTGTCCCCGATCGGGGACGCAGTATTTTGGTTTCCATTTTGCTCCTTACATTTCACTTAGGAATTTCTATAAAAGGGAGAGGCGTAGCCTCGACCCTTACACATCCTATCACATTCTACATTTTTACATTCTCATACTTTCTCATTTTCTCTTGTATTTTCTTAAGTCTTTAGCATTCTTAAGAAGTAGAATAGTTTACATTTTGTAGTCAATCTTTAAGTTCTTAATACAATTCAATTTCAAGTTCATTGTTCTTCATTTGCAATTTCGTTTGGTAATCCTTTTCCCTCTAGTTATTTCATTATTGTTTAGATTAGTTAGTTTATTTAGTTATTCTATTTTCATATTGTTATCTAGTTATAATTAGTTGTTAGATTTCTTTATTCACTTTAGTAATCAAAGTTATATTCACATGCAAATTACATTTTACATTCTTACTATCATTAGCATTATAATATTAGTTTACCATTTCATTCATAACATTTAGTTTATTTCATATTTAAATTTTCCTTATTTCCTTTTAATCATTATAATCATTTCACTATGTTTATGCATTTCATTTTATATTTAGCTTTTGTTATTTACATAATGAGTGAGTAATTTAGTTTGTCTAGGGAATAAGGGGAGCCATGCATTAGTTATTTTAATCATGTTAGATTAGTATGTTTAATTATTGCTTATTTGTCGCTACATATGTTTGTTATTTATTTGTTAATATTTGGTAATTGATCACTACTTTAGATTAAATTTGTCAATATAATCTATAAGTCGAGAGGCACAGACTTGTATTACACTAAAAATTTTGTAGTAGATTGACCTAACCATAGCGAGAGTTCGTTAGGACCCGATCTAAGGCTTGCCAATAAAATCGAGAGGTGGGTGTCTCTAGGCCTAGGCATTTATATTTTATTATGCATTTCTAATCTAGCATGAACCTTTTATCTATGCATGTGTGACCTGACCCCCTAGACTTCTTTCATTAATATTGTTTACATTTTATTTACACGTTTGTTATCACCAATCTTAACCAAGAAAAAAATAAACTCGACCTAGATAAGACCAATCCATAGCAATTCACAAAGTTGACTAATTTCTCTCTGTGGTTCGACCCCTATTACTACATTCTTGTGCTATTAGGGTAATTTATCTTTGATTAGGTGTTGATGACCCATGTTATACCTACAAATCGGCCATTTCTAATCCCGACTCCGCTCATTAGCTTGAGGCCATGCGGTTCGAAATGGATTCTCTGTACGAGAACCAAGTATGGGACTTGGTGTACTTACCTGAGGGTGTGCGTCCCCTTCAGTCTAAGTGGATCTTTAAGATCAAACTCGGCATAGATAAACATGTAGATGTTTACAAAGCTAGATTGGTGGCCAAAGGTTTCACTCAAGTTCATGTTCTTCGCTATGACGAGACCTTTGCACCAGTCGCAATGCTTCGGTCCATTAGGATTATCTTAGCAGTTTCCGCATTCATGATTATGAGATTTGGCAAATAGATGTCAAAACCGCCTTCTTGAATGGGATTCTGGAAGAGGAAGTGTACATGACACAACCGAAAGATTTTGTGGATACATCTTACCTTAAGAAGGTGTGTAAGCTTAAGAGATCCATCTATGGTCTTAAGCAAGCATCTAGGAGTTGGAATCATCGCTTTGATCATGTAATTAAACAATACAGTTTTACTCGAAGTGTTCAAGAACCTTGTTTGTAAATGAAGTCTAGTGGGAGTAAGGTTGTTTTCCTTCTTCTGTATGTGGATGACATACTGCTCATTGGGAATGACATGACCATTCTCACTTCCGTTAACGAGTGGTTAGGAATCATTTTTCCAGATGAAAGATTTGGGAGAGGCACAACGCATCTTGGGTATCCGGATCTATAGGAATAGATCCAAGAGAATACTAGCATTAAGTCAAGAAGCTTATATTGATAAAATTCTTGATCGGTTCAATATGAAAGACTCTAAGAGAGGCTTTATTCCTATGGGTCATGGGATCACTTTGAGCAAATCACAGTCTCCCTCTACACCCGAGGAAATTGAACGCATGAAGACCATCCCTTACATTTCCGTTGTTGGCTCTATCATGTATGCCATGATGTGCACTCGTCCCGACGTCGTGTATGCTTTAAGCATGACAAGTTGTTACCAAGCCAAGCAAGGTGAGAGTCACTGGATAGCCGTAAAGAACATCCTTAAGTACTTACGAAGGACTAAGGATTCGTTCTTAGTATTTGGAGGCGACAATGAGTTGCGTGTAMGAGGTTACACGGACGCCAGTTTCCAAACTGATCGGGATGATTTGAAATCCCAATCCGGCTATGTCTTTATGTTGAATGAGGGAGCTGTTTGCTGGAAAAGATTCAAACAAAGCGTCATTGTGGATTCTACAACGGAAGCTGAGTATCTGGTAGCGTTGGAAGCTGCAAAGGAAGCTGTTTGGATTCGGCAATTCATTGAAGGAGTAGGAGTAGTCCCTACCGCAGAAGATCCAATCACTATATATTGTGATAACAGTGGGACCATTTTTCAAGCTAAGGAGGCCAAGTCTAGTAATAAGTCTAGACATATAGAAAGGAAATACCATGTAATATGAGATTACATAGATAGAAAGAAAATAAACATTTGTAAGGTTGGGACAGACGATAATATTGTCGATCCTTTAACCAAGCCTTTATCAAAGGCCAAGCATGATGGTAATGTATTCTCAGTGGGATTGAGACGAGTAGTATAATTCCTTTAGATTATGAGACATGTAATAATTGGATATTGTATCAATCTTTCCATGTATGATAATCACATTCATTGTTTGAGTTTTCGTGATGAACTCTTTTATTTAGTTTGACTAAATTTTAATACTTGTTTATCCGAATAGAGTTGTGTGACAATGTAGAAGATATTCAAGTGAATAGGAATAACTTTGTATTTTGTACCTAGTCACTTTATGAGGTGACGTCTCGAAGTGACTAGGTTGTTAGTCGATCGATGGTTGATGAATCACCAGGGGTCATAGAGATGACTGATGGATTACATAGGCAGGCTGTATGACACCTTGCTAGACAGTGACAACCTATAGGGTCCCTTAGTTCTATTACAGACGACGGGTCGTGGCAGGGACTTTTATGATATTCCTATGAGTCGATTCTTCTAACTGGAGACTATTATCTGGGTCAGTGCAGTTTCCGAGTGACTTTAGTTTTTGACCTAGGTCGCGCCGTAAAAGGAGGCCGATGGGCATCCACTGGGTCATGGTGATCTGTATTAAGCAAAGATAGATAGGGCATACAGGAATTGTCCACCCATGTTGGGTTTATATATCTGAGGGCCACTCGAGGAGTTGTGACTGGAAATGCGTAGCCACGCTCGGAAATAATCTATGGTAGATTTTTTCGGTCTTGCAGTCACATTCCCAATCGAGGAAACCACTCACGACACGTTCATGTGCAAGTGCGACCTGAAAGATACCTTGCATTAAGTAGGAGATCAAAACGGACAAGAGAATTGGTTACGCACAACTTTTCTCAGAAAAGTGGGAGATTGTTGGGGTAGGTGTAACACCCCGATTATCCGGCTTAGATAATCGGAGCATTACAATCTCGGTTGCCCGAGGTAGTGTTTCAAAACTCCAATAAAAGAACATTTTATTAATAATACAAGTTTAGTAATTACAAATGACATGAATAATAAATACAACTCATCTAGTTATGACCTATATCTCATGACGACTAATTCGACTCCAACCTCGAAGCGCGGCTCCAAATCCTGAGTGCATCATATGATCGGAAATATCATATGGATCGACACAGGCCACCCCGGAAATAGGTGACATTTAACACATAGCCACAAATGGTCAGTTTCTATAATATAAACACATAAGACTCGACAACTAAAGTACGACTATGCAACATGACAATGGAATGCATGGGACACAACCTCTAACCACACCACACCGGTACCGGAACATGTCCAGACATACCACCACACCACACTGGTATCGGAACACGTCCAGACATACCCAAATTCCGGTGACGGCACCGCAGCACTGCCCACCAAAATAACTCGGACCGCAGCCCGTACAAGGTACTCCTAACACGTAGGTGGTACCCGGGACCGAGAGCGACTCGGATACCAACCGGACAAAGTGACTCACCTCACATGTCCCTCCAACTCAAGCCATTAATGTTCACATCCCTCTTGGAGTGGGAAGCTCCAAGAGGCGACCCGAGCGTGAGACAGTCTCCCAACCACCTCATGTCTCCATAATAATCACACCACCACCACCACCAATCTCCGACGAGGACATGCGACATGTGAATGCAATTATGAACATATTACTGAATAAAATCCTTTATTCAACATATTATCAACATACCACTGTGTAACCATATATCTAAGAGTCCCGACTCTCAAGTCAACACAACCAATACCATGTGATTATGCAATTCCGACTCATACATGAACTCAACATCAACCTCAATTTCCATGTGAAAGCAAGACTACTCATTTCATGAAATCAAATGATAAATGTATACAAAACCTATCTATAATACCGAAACCGAGTAGGATTAACCTGAATTTTAACATTCTTCAACAAACTACATGAATCCAACCCAATTCCGTCTCATAAAACCGTCCCATCCTACAATAATCACATAATAGCTATTATAATACATCTTATACCATCATACTAACGTCTCATCCTACAATAATCACATAATAGCTATTATAATACATCCTATACCATCATACTAACCAAAATCCCTTATTAATACTCACTAATTATCCTTTAATCTAATTAAAATCACTAACTACCGAAATATACAAAACCCCCCAAAAGTTAGGGTTAAGGGAGATGTTAAATCTACTTACAATGGTGAATGGATGGTGACTGAGGTGTAATAATCTTCAATCCAAGATTAGACTGCATAGAAACATGTTTTGGGAGGATTTTAGAGAGAAGGGAGAGAGTTTATAGAGAAAGGGAAATGATAAGAAATGAATTAGGGTTAGGGGCGAAATATCATTTATCGGGTGCTGCCAGTGCCATTCGGTCGAGTGACTCGGTCCACTCGGCTGAGTGCCACCTACTCGGTCGAGTGAGTCGTGTACTCGGCCAAGTCAAACCTATTCGGTCGAGTAGACGCTCTACTCGGCCAAGTCCACCCTACTCGGTCCACTACTAGCTCATTCGATCCACTTCTAATCTTCACTCTATCTAGTCTAAGCTCCACTTGGTCTAGTGTAAAGTCAAATATTACTCTCGTATAGCTCTCACGCATCGCAAGGCTTCTAGTACGGATCCCAAAATATCCGGTTATTACAATATTCCCCCATTCAAATGAACTTCGTCCTCGAAGTTTTCCTATAACTCTCATTTCAAAACATTCATTGTCCTCGACCCTCGCTCTTGCGTAAGACATATCAATTCTCATCTCTCTTACTCGACGTCTTTAGATAATAAACTCCCTTGCTTTCTTACATCTCTTGTGGAAAGTCTCTCTTTAAATCTTAATTGTTACATTCACTCTCCCTAAATAGAACTTCGCCCCGAAGTTCACCGCTCAACTTTACTGACTTACTCCCTCTAAAGGGTCAAAAGTTGTAATTTTTTTTCCGGTCCCCTATGTTCCCTTGATTACACGGTGTCTCCCTATGTGATTCTATTAGTTTACCCATTCTATTACTCGATTTGTGTTGCTATATTCGCTCGCCCTATAAGGTTAACTATGTATATACTAGTGCTAATGAACTTACACATGCATACATTTATCATGCCACTTCCTTACTTAATGTACATTGCAAGGCTAGGCCCAATTATCTATTATATTCATTATGCCATGCGTATATCATATTGAATCCGCTATATGAGTCCACAAGTGTTCAAGTTTGACGTTACTTGTGCTACCTTTCCACTTACCATTATTACTATTCTTGTTCATACATTCAACGCTTATAACATGGTATATAAATGACACTCATCAAACATGCAAAACAATGAGGCCAAACGTAAACAATTCATGGGGGTCTACCATGTTAAGTCTTTTGGGTCGGTTGACTATTAGGAATTCGATTCATCCGCAAAACAAGGGCAAAGATACCGGGTTTGGTCAAAAATTTCACAAAATAAGCCTAAGTAAGGCTACTTGGTCGAGTAAGTGAGTCACTCGGCCGAGTAGAATTCACTCGGTCTAGTAGGTAAGTCACTCAGTGGAGTAGACAATTGTTGCAAATTTTCATAGCTTCTAATCTCGGGCCACTCGGCCGAGTTGACGTATTCACTTGGTTGAGTAGAGGGCTATTCGGTCGAGTAGATGGAGCACTCGACCAAGTGCAGCGGGCAGTGGGTATTTTGGCCAAAAATTTGGTCCTCAGGCTTTCCTATTGTTGCATACTCAAACAAATAAGTCTCTAATGGTGATTACCACACCATTATACCAAGTAGGTCTACCATAGTTGGCCTTAAGGCCGGGTTACAAACAACAAATTAAAAAAAAGTTCCAAGTGTCGAACCGACACAAATGTCATAGAAATACGGGCCAACACAATATAACTAGGAAGATGAGGTCTTCCTCTTCTTCGCAAGGCGCTTCATCCATTGTTTCCAGTCCATCTTGTCTGTTGCCGCTTTTTCTTTGCGCCCGGATTGGTCACCCCCTCTTCTATTTCCTCTACATCATCATTCCTTCCTCCCTCTGAAAAGGCTTTCGAGCTCTCCCTCATCACAACATCATGACAAAAGGGGACATTCCCACTATCTCTTTGGCCATAGACACCCACCTGAAGGCCATCATCGTGTCGCTCAAAAACACCCTCGCCGAAGTCACTATTCCCGCAGCCTCCCTCCCCTTGCCCCGCAGCCTCCGTGGCCGCCCCGGAAGTTCCCTCCCCAAAACCACCTAATTGGGAGGTGTTGACAAAATGAGTCCCCGCGGTACCCATCCATGGGTCACGCAAGTGCCCCTCATCAAACCGGATGTCGGTTCCCCAATCCGAAGCTTGAATACCATAGGCCTTGAACACACTCGAGGCATCTCCCATATCGGTCCAAAAGCTAGGACGGTGGACGGGTCGCACTCATTGGTTATATGCCGCCTTAGTCATGTCTCTCAACACTAAGTCAGTGTTAACCCGGTGGATAAGGTAGGACATGGGATCATGGTGGGGTCCGGGTTGGGCATATCCCCCGATGTAGGCAAAATCTCCGGTATAGGGTGGGCGCATCATTGGTGGAGACCTAGGTGAGGGCATGGATGGGGCCATAGGGGTAGATATAGGCCGATAAGACGACGTGGAAGCTCTCCTAGAAGAAGGAGGAGGTGGAGTGGTAGCCCGCTCTAAGGTGTCGTCCTCTATGTCAATGGTGAGGACACTTGGGGTAGTGTAGCGATGAGCTTTAGGGCGGGGTGGTCTCACGCGCTCTAGGGGTGTGGTCGGGGGTAGGTCTTCCTCGTCGGGGAGCTTCAAGTGCCAAGGTCCATCTATCCTCCAAAGGTAAGTACCCTCCGTCGTCCCTCTCGACAACCAAGATTTAGACTTCATCCAAGCAAGGTCAAATTACACCACTCCCCTAAACATAGGTCCGTCCACCACCCCCGGCTCGTACCCCGAAAAACCCTTAACCAAACGAGTCACTAAGGCCCCACAATCTAAGGAGCACTTATCCGACTGAGTCATCCTCACCAAAGCGCCACACACTAAAGACACGGCATTAAAGAGGAAAGGTGTCTCAAAGCGGGGATTAAGGTAGGAGCTTAGAATCAAGACCTCCGTAGAATTTAGGAAATAAATGTTGTCCAGCAGAATATTACTTAGGCGGGAAATTCAGGCAAGAAATTTGGAGATGTGTTAATCTTTTAGTATATAGGGGATTCTAATGGCAATCTAGTTTCTTTAATTAGTAGAGAGAAGCCAAGGGTGCTTATTTTAAGGAGGAAAAATTAGAGTATATTTATAGAATCAAAAGAGGATTATATTGGAGTCAATTGATAATATAATGGTGGGACCACTTTCTTTAGAAGGCATATTATTCAGGCGGGATAAGTTAGACGGGAATTTTAGAGTTATGTTAATCTTTTAGTATATAGGGATGATGCGGCATTGAAACATAATTGAAATTGAAGTGTACTAGTAATGTACTATAAAAGATCACCTTCCATTCAATTGTTGTGTGGTGTACGAAAGATTAATCATCCATACTTTACAAAAAATATACAAACATTAGCAAGTCTCTCTTGTACGGGCATATATGTCACAAGGTTTATAACGGATCAAATATTATCTATATGGGTAGATAAGACAAAACAAAATGTTACTTTCTAAGTAGCTTATTTTCACTTTATCTTCCCATATATGAGTAATTTTGACTCGTCGCAAGCTTACGACTAATACATCCGTCACAAACGAGAATTTCTGAACAAAGAGTAGGGTAACTCGGCCCACATACATAGGAAAATGCCACTAAATCTCCTTACAGAACCAAAGAAAACACGTTCTTTCTAGTTTTTACATTTCCCACCATACATAATTACATATATTAATAATATTATTATCATGTTTGTCAATGACAAAATCAAAGTACATTCTAATGAATTGGAAATTGGAATGCACCAATAGAATATCAAGCGCTAATATCCACCGTTATTATTATTAGGCCCTAAAGACTAAAGTTTATGTTTGATTAGATGTTATCACAGTTATAATTTATGCGGTAGATGAGTGAAAAATGATTGACGATTATGTAAAACAGTGATTAAATAACCACTAAATAACAGACAATGTTATTGTTATGATGATAATGGCATATACATACCTTAAATAACAAATGGTGCAACACCCCAAATCTAGTCCTCCAATCGTAAGAGGTCATTTACCATAACTCGGCAGGCTATATACTTCCACGGGCTTTTTTTTTTTTTTTTTTAACTTCACTCCTGCACATTCTTGAAGGAGTTCTTAGTATGAACTTCCAAAATAGAAAATGCATTTTATTTATATAATTAGCTCGTTGAAATGTTTGTATTAAACACTAATTATATTAGCTTATCAATGAAACTCTTTAATTGATATGAGGTATTACAGCCGGTGCCATTGTTAATCCTAAAAAACGAGGTGAATGTTAAAAAGACTAAAATTGTTAAGAAATTATCTCAACCAAAAGTTTAAACTGGTGGTTGGAGTCCTATGATTGGTTTTATATTGTAACACGTCCCCTTACATAAATGTTCATTGAGCATGAAATATGGATGCAACACAGACCTCCTAATACTAAAACCATTTCAAGCAAAACCTTAAACAGATGGTTGAGATCTGATCAATGATTTTATACTCTAAGAAAAACAATGACAAATTACAAATACAAATCGTTCCATACAACGGTTTCATACATATGACCAATCCGAGAACAAGAGGCAACATATCGTAAACCTATTTATTTAATAAAACTTCTATTCGATTTTGATAATCTAAGATTTTATGATGATGATATACCTATTTAACCACCTCCCATAAGTTTGATACTATGTGCAATTAAGCCTCTTAACTTATAAGTGTAGCTCCATAACTTTTTCGTAATGTGCAATTCATCACCTATCTTATGTATAAGAATGAAATTTACTAAATTAAATGTTTTACTATTTTTCACTAAAAGAAAATAGTAGTCGGGCGACTGATTTCAGTCGCCAAAATTGGCGATTGAAAAGGTAGTCGCCATATAGGCAATTTGGCGACTACCACTCCATCAGTCGCCAAATTGACGACTACCTTCAGTCGCCAATTTGGCAGATCAGTCGTCACACAACCAGTAGCACCATGTTTTGGTGCTCTATTTTGGCGACTGATTTCAGTCGCCAAAAACACATATCCGTCGCCAATTTTACGGGCGTTTTCGTGGAAAATTTCATTTTGAACGTGCCAAATCATTTTCAACCCTGCAAAAAGAAGACATACCAGCAAATTTCACTACGAACATCATTTGAAACAACCAACATCTCATTTATTGAAAATGAGAATATATCCAACGTTACATAAACGGTATAAAATCTAAGATTTAACTTGTCTCAAGTTCAAATAACTACATACAACTAAGCTACTTGAAAGCCAACACCGGCTCCACTACCGTCGCCCTTTCCATGTATATCTCTAGGGTGTGAAAGGGTTGAGGACCGGGGTTGCAAGAGGCGAAGTAGGTTTCCGTAGCTTTGACTATTTCGTTCATTAAGCGTACCTCTTCATCTCTCTCGGCATTTGCTCTTCTTTCTTCTTCTAGTTAAGCTTGTAGCCGACTTACAAGGCCCAGCTCATAGGTTTGTCTTGGCTCATAAGAAGACCTTCGAGCCGGTTCTTTGTAAAAGACACCATGGGCGGGTCCGGTTCCATATACCATCCCCTTCTTGTAGCCTTCAACCAAGTCAAACAAAATCTCATTATCCGGCTTTTCGGGGTTGGCCTCTTTTTCACGCTCAAATCCATCCTATAAAATGAAATCATTAAATTATTATTAGCATTAAGAAAAGATTATTATACGAAACAAATCATCTTACAAAAAACTATTCTTAAGTTAATAACTATGAATGTTTGAAACTTACATATAATTTCTTGTCTTTAGGCTTGATCCAAACGCTTGTACCATGGTTGTTGACTTTGGAATGGGTGTCACGAAAGAGTTCCGGGGCCGTGATCATCTTATCATTGTCCTTCTTCTTCTTCCCCCTCTAAATGAACAAAACTAAATATGCATATAAGAAACTTTGAATAAATGGTCTTACATTATTATACATATAAGAAACTTTTAAGATAATACAAGTATAGGTAAACTTACACCCAAAACACGATCCAAAAATGATCGTGATCCCCCGTAATGAGAAGGCTCGACTTCTCCAACTTTCTTTCCTCCCCTTTTGTTGATTGATCTTTGGAGGGACTTCTCTTGAAACTCGGGGGTTTCACGATGCTTCATGAGGGCCTCATATGAACCACCTTCAATTTTAAATCATGTTATTAAAAAGATATCCCTTGTATTAAATTATATATATATTTATATATATATATATATATATATATATATATATATAACTCAATACAAGTGACAAAAGTAATTATATACCTTTCAAATGATCCGGCTCCTTCTTTCTTCTAGCAACCTTGTAGATGTTGTCCCGATATCGTCTGGTATCGATATCGTTGTACCTTTGACGGACGACATATTCCAATCCATCCAGCCAAGAAAATGATTTCTACCAAAAAAAAACATTAAGTATTAGAAAAAAAAAACATTAAGTATTAGTAAAAAAAAACATAAAGTATTAGTAAACAAAAAAAAAGTATTGTGACTACCCGAAAGATATTGAACCATTGTTCTTTTTGCTCAGCACTAGCGCTAGTCCAAGAAGTAGGCACAAGACCCGTCATCTTCTGCTTTGTACTAGCAGAAACTCCCCGTACAACAACTTGATCTTTAAACCTAAAATACAATGTATTAATTAGAACTATGCATTTATTACTAAAAAAATGAATAATTATAAAAAATAACAAAGAATAACACTTACCATAATTCCGCTGGATCAAGTATCATCTTCCCATCCTCGGTGTACTGGATATCTTGTCCCGGGTCCGATGACTCCTCATCTTCAGTCTCCGTCGTCACATCATCTTCCGTCTCCTCCTCCTCACGCTCGGACGTACTAAGGCGACTGCTAGATCCGCCTCGCTGCCTCCCTCTACCAGCTCGACCTCCTGCCATCTATAATCACACAAATGAAATTATTTTTAACATTATTATTAATTAAAGATAAAGTAGAGAGTAAAATCTACCAAAAAGTATAAAATATCGATAAAAACACCAAATCGGGACGGAGGAAATAGTAGTCTCAACCTTAATAGCGGGCTAATTTACTACGTAGTCGTATGACCCAACGGAGTACGGACCATCCTATTTGAACCCTAGTTGATATCTTAATGAACATTTTATAACCTACACAACTATTCCCTACTTCCGCCTCACCTCATCATCTGAAAGAATATAGGATATATTGAGTCCTTGTTTGCATTCGTTAAGTTCCCCTTTTAATTGATGCACCCTCGGAGCATTCCCTGCCGAATAACGCCCCTTCAATTCTTCCCAACTTCCGCGATTGGTAACGAAAAGGTGATACTTGGATGCAATTTCGTGTCAATCACGTTCCTTAACCATGCTCTCAACATAGCATTACATTGCCTCCATGCCACTGCTTCAAGGTTGTCTCCTCCTTCATCCTCCGGTTTCTTGATTTCTCCTTCAATGAAACCTAATTTGTTTTTCGCATCGAGGCCATTGTTAACAGCGTCTGCCCGTAAATCATAATTGTCGCCATTAAATATGATCTGCGTAAGCATTAGGTTCGGATTATCCGAGGGATGCAGATAAAGTGGGGAAGACATGAGAATGGATTGTAAGGAAGACATTGAACTAGAATGTGTTTCAGTAATTTTGACTCCCTTTAATTTATCATCATCTCCTATCATCTTAAACTCGTTTTTTTTTGTAGTTTTTTTTTTAGAAATTTTGGATCGATTAGCTCATGATACCATGATAATCGTAGAAACAACGACAGTTTGGGAAAGATTGAATATTATTGCTTGAACAATAGAGCTAATACAACGTTACATATATACACCAACTACAACCAAATCTCGTAAAAGAAGGTAACCTACTCCTAAGAATAAGGAAAAGATATTATACACTATAAGAAGAAGATTACAAAATTGCTACACAAGGATTCAATATATCCTATATTCTTTCATCATCAGTACCCTTATCAATCACAATAATTCACGAATCACCTTTTATCCCTCTGCTCTCATAACTAACCATGGTATTTTTTCCTACAAAGATCACCATCTCCTCCATTAATTATCACACTCAATAAGTCATTACCACCTTTATCAATGTTCATTGTAATGTATTAATGCTTGCATGCCTCATTTGCTGGTTAATTCGTGGTCAAAATTGAAGAGGTAGAGACAATTGAAAAAACAATAAGTGTTGATTTAATTTGTCCGACAATATTGTGGATTTAGCCTTTATTTTTTGCAATATTCTATTATAGGTTTTTTGTTTCAATTGTTTTGACCCGTACAATTTGCTATAGACTATAGAGTATACTTTTTCTTTCAATATGCGAAATATTACCTTTTAAAGTTTCCATTACCGATTTTTCAAATTTCTTTTTAAGAAGTTTTTTTTCATTTTCCATTACCGAATTTGCTATAAACTATAGAGTATACTAGTTTTCATGCCCGTGCATTGCACGGATACTAAAATAAGTTGCAATTATAGTGTATTATACTACTTATTTTAGTTGTAAAACACTAATTGTGCATTTAATGTTTGATATATTATTCTTTTAGAATTCCGTCAGTTATTAACTTAACGTCATATCTATATTGAGAATTAGTAGAGAACAAATATATGTCTTGATTACCAAGACCTTGTCGGGTTAGTAAATGCGAAAGGAATAAAATCATGCAAAATTCCTTGTTTAGTTAGCAGATGAGGTAAAAGAGAAATGGTGAAAGAATGAAGGGTTCCAAAGAGTACACCCGAAACGATATAATGTAGTTAGGTGTGTTACAATTATTTTCATCATGAAAAATAATAACTCAATTAAAAGTTAATGATATAATAGTGACATGACATATACTCCCTTCATTCTTATCTAATGTTCTCACATTCCATTTTCGTACAATCTAATCCAATTTTTTCCTTCCATACTTGGTAAAATAGTTAACATAATTACCCTCTTCTATTTCTTGTATTTACAATGATACAATTGCAACTAAAACTCCACATTATAATTATGACATTTTTATACACACCCTTAAATATTTCCAAGAATACCGCCACAAAAAACACTATAAAGTCATTTCACATTAAAATTTATGGCCCGACCCAAGAGAGCATTCGATTGGATTGAAGGGAGTATAACATTTGATTATTTAGTTTTGTGTCTAACAAAGAAACAAAATTGAGTTTATACA
>VHZZ01003406.1:76002-91535 GCA_009801015.1 Silene noctiflora
TTCCCTTGGGTTCGATCCCCTTCTTACCACTTTGCTTATTTTAGTTAATTGGTACTTAGTGTGGTATATAAATAGTTAATTTGGCCGTTTTAAATTGCGACGTTTCAAGTGAGTCACCTAGCTTGAGTTCCAAGCTTTGATATTTCGAAAAAATGTGATCTTAGATGATCACTCTGAATTAAAGTCGGTCCATTTTTACCCATACATCTTATGTGGTCTTGAAATAGTGCAACAAAAATAAAGATACTGGTAGTCAGAGAAGTTTCGAGTCTTCAATCAAATCCCACATTCGCTTTACTTTGGTGATTTTTACTCATATCGGAACAAAAAATACACTACGAGTTTTTTTGGCAACTATTTCGAGGTGCTATTCACACCCAAAATCAGCAGAAAAGGATACAAAAAAAATGCAGCTGAAATTTCGAGTAAGAGTAATGAAACATAAATTGAAATAGTTTAAGCATTACCCTGTACACCAATAATACCCTCAAAAGTTGTCACAAGAATGGCTTAATGAAACCCATCACTGTCTGTGAGATCTTTACAAAATACTAAGTAGAATGATAGTAACAACTTTAGAACAAATTTACTCTGAGCTTAGGCAGAACAGCAACCAACCTTCTTCACCTCTGAAACATCATCCTTCCCGACATGTATGGTCTGTCCTTTGGGTAAAGCAGCTGGATCACCTCCAATATTGAGGGCCCTACGACTGACAACATGATATACTTGACTGAGGACCTCTGTAAATGCATTTTCGACATTCAAGGATTCTAAAGCTGACGTCTCCATGAAAAAGAGATTCTCCTTCTCGGCAAAGCCCTTAGCATCCTCAGTGGAAATAGCGCGCAGATGTCGCAAATCTGCCTTGTTCCCGACAAGCATTATCACGATACTACTATCGGTGTGATCTCGCAATTCCTTCAACCATCTTTCAATATTCTCAAATGTGACGTGTCGCGTAACATCATAGACCAGCAGTGCACCTACGGCCCCTCTGTAGTACGCACTGGTGATCGCACGGTACCTTCAATGAAGAGGGCAAAGAGCATGAATACACTTAAAAACACTAATATAAAATTATACAGCACATGCACATCTCAGAGAGCATTTCACAATAGAAAATATAAGGGTCACTATAAGTGATTACAAACGATAAAATGGTCAAAAACATTACTCCGTATGAGTTATGACAATTAATAATAACTAGGGTCACTGTCAGCATAAAAAAATGTAACCTTTTTACGAATAAATGTACACATTTTCTGATAAAATGTTACCATCAGTTTTTTGTTAAAAAGTGACAACTTTAGTATAACATTTTATCATTAAATGGTTACTTTCTATTAAAAAATGTTGACATTTTATGGCCTTAAGATAAGACCGTCTAAAGAGAGACTTACTCGCCTAGTCCTCAGGGGCTCACTTTAATATCCGAGTAAAGTTGTATTAAAATAAAATTTAAAATTATTTCACAGAAGAAATCATGTAAATTATAAAAATGGTCAGAAACTGATGCACACCAGAAACCTGAAAGAGGAGATTAAACAAGAGCTGACTCAGAATTTGCTGCAAGATTGGCAGACAATGGTCGCCAATTTGCCAACTTAGGTACGCATGTGAGCCGTGTTAATTCTAGTCCCATAGGCCATAACATCAGTCAGGTATTTTCCCAGTTCACTATTTTTCAGGAAAATATATTACATCCAGTAACACTTCAGGTACATTTGAGTAGTTTTATTGTGTACTATTATTATCATTAGGGGTTTCAATGTTTCATTATATCACATTCAGAAAATTTGTTGAGCCAGGTACTTAGTCCGAGCTTTTCTTGGCCATCTCAAACTTTCAAGAGAAGAAAAATGTGCTCAGCTACTATAGTCACTACAACTTCAACATGGAAGGCACTAATGGTTGAATCTTAAGAAACCCCCCTACAAAATGCATTTATAGACCTACATCGTATTTAAAGCAATATGTACTGCATCACAACCAAGTTATAAATGCGAAAACTAAGGTGTTTCCTCTAACAAAACTGAGAGCATTTCTACAATGAACAATAACTATGGCCATTGCAAGACGTGACTAAATTTTCACTAAGAGCCATAAAACATCCAGTGATGTTATAGATTTGCCTTTCTGATATTAAAGATTTTCCATTTTACCATTTGAGGGATATTAGATCATACAACTAATGACATACTCCGTACATCAATCAATCATATATAAGGAGGTTATACGAACACAATGCTTACTATGGAAACTCAATTCTTTATAGAACATTGGCATCTAAGCAAGTCATTACTCAGAACACATTTTCTGAGTGAGCCATATACTACACAATCGTATTATTCAGAGACGTCTAAACATTAGCACAGTAAATAAAAACAGTCAATAAACCGAATAACTCTACTGTAGTGTAGGCTTGGCAAACGTCAATATAAAGTTTGCACGCATATAAACTCAAATAAGAGCACGCTGTGTATTACTGTCCCGGCGGCAAACACACTTAGACAGGGATGACCTATACTCGGTCCGATGCCATTCACTAGTAGTCATCTACGCCGTTTCGTCAAAGATTAACATTCAATCTTAAGGTTACCACCAACTGCACCTTAGTACACAGAAAATTTCTCCATATAAGCACGCTACTTGCAATGCATGGCATAATAGTCAACCCACTAAACAATATAACAAACCACCCAAGCTAAATAAACACAACAATCAAAATATCACTTCCTTTATTACATTTGACTGTATGCATTTTTCCAATAAGTGAGAGGGATTTTCAAAAACGTATACAAACGGACCCGCCATCTATTATCCAGCCGAGTTACACTACAAACTCACTTTCATCGATTATCAGCTCGTACCAACACGCATCTCCCTCCCTCAATATGATTAAGAAACCACAATTCAAGGACATAAGCTCAAAGTGCATATAGTCAATCAACCAAAATAATCGTCAAAACCTTGATCAAAATCAACTTACACCCTACAATTACTAGTCAACTCACATTGAACAAGTCAAAAACTCCCTAAAATACACTATTTTTTCCACAAACTACATCAAGTTTTACACAATCACTAGAAATACAAATTAACAATCAATTCAAAATCAAAACAAAAGTATCAAATCATGCAAGAAAAAAAAAATACCTTTCTTGACCAGCAGTATCCCAAATCTGAGCTTTGACGATCTTTTCATCAACATGAATACTACGCGTGGCAAATTCAACCCCAATTGTCGATTTTGATTCAAGGCTAAATTCATTACGAGTAAAACGAGATAAAAGGTTGGATTTTCCGACACCGGAATCGCCAATCAATACCACTTTGAATAAATAATCATAATCATCATCTGCTCTATACGCCATTGTTGAATTTGAAATTCTAGGGTTTTTCTCTGTCGTCTATTCTTCGTGGTTTGTGAAATTGACAATGCAGAAAATGACGAAGAGTGATGAATGTCAACGAATGTTACAGTAATTTAAAGATTGATTGAAGGTTGAGAAATTTGAAAATGGTGGAAGATGATAGTGAAATTGGGGGTTTTAAGGTTAAGCTCAGGAAATGTGGATGTCTATATGTTGGTGGGAAGGATGTCAGATAAATTATACTCGACTTTTATTCTTCGTAGCCGTCATCACGTATTCACGTCGTCGCATGACACTTGATAGTTACATTACAATTCTCATGGAAGTAGTAAATTGGTTACACTACAATTCTCAATTTGAGGAACAAGTAAATTGGGTTGAATGAAGGTTCAAGTAAGAGCTAAACAGAATAGAATTGAATGGAACTGATTTTATTTGAACTGAATGAAGCCTAAATAAGACTTTATTTATGAAACTGGGCTGAATAGAGTTGAGCTAAAATTAAGTTAAAAATTGGGTTGTATTTAAACATTTAATATCTTCCATATTTGGTATTAATTTTGGAATTTAATACCAAATTACATATAAACCAATGCAATAAATGCATATATTAAAAATTTCTTTCCTTATTTAGTTCCTTAGATACAACCCAATGAGTTGTGTTTATCATTTTCCTTTATAAAAAATGGGGTAATCAAATAACCTCTACAATTCATGAGATTATAGAATTCCCATAAATTGGAAGGGCAATCAAACAAGGCCTAAAAGTCAATTTATAAAAGAATAATAATTTTGTGCCCCTTGTACTAAAATCCCGCTTCCGCTACTATTTACTTTGTCATTGGCAACCTTCATATTAATATTTGCTCCCTCCCAATAAACAATTTGTTTACACTTCTATACTTTTGTAGATTGTGAGGAGAATTTTAATCAAATGAAAATAATGTGTTAAATCAAAAAGAGTTTAAATTTTGTCATTCACAATCTAGTCAGCTAAACGACGACGTTATTACACCCTCTGTCTCCTGGGAAATATCGTTTACAATGTTACCACTTACCCATTAGTCTATGCTTCGTTTGATTGATTGATATCTTCGTTTGATTGATTGATATCGCTAATATAAATAAATTTCTATAGCTATTTTTTTTGTCAAAAGGGAAAAAAAAACATAACTAAAAATAAAATGGTACCTACTCAAATATACAACTTAGCTTATATATACTCCCTCCTATTATATATATTCTTCTCTATTTCCTTATTCGGTTATTCGGGTTTTCTTCCCTATTTCCTTTTTTAGGTTGATTTGTGTGGTCCAAATTCAATGGTATATGGGGTAGTGTATTTTGTGTGGTCCAAATTCACTTTGTTATTTCTTGTGTAAAAAGGAAAGAGAGAGAATATATAGAATAGGAGGGAGTATATTGTATTTTGCTAAAAACTGTCAAGCTGCATTGTAACCTTCAGACAACCAACTCAAATCTAATTGAAATTATGTGCATTGTTTAGAAGCTTTTTTCAAGTGTTCCGAGTAGACACTGAAATTCTCAAAACTCAACATTTTTGCGTTAAAGAGCACTCTAAAACTTTATATCAACATTTACGTTAAAGAACGCTTTTTTCAAGGGTCAAAAACTTGAACGGATTGTAGTAAAAAGTTACATTGGTATAATCATCAACTGTGGAAGTGCTCATTAAAGCTGATGACGGTAACAGTTTTTTCTACAACTATTCATTACCTCAGGTCTGCTGCAAGTGCCCTCTGGAGAGGAAAATAAATGACCGAGAACTACGTCAAACCCTTCGCCCAAAGTATGTGCAACCCTACGCTTCTATAACAAAGAGCCAAAAAAAATCATAAATAGACCCATCAAACATCTGAGCCTCCTCATGTGTTCTCAAGTTTGGTGCGTTGGACACGCTTCTTGTTTTGACGGGCGTCGGGCAATACGTCCAACTTCTGTAATGGTTCAACATGCATTTTCATGCGAAGGTAAACTCGTACGATGGCATATTGCATATCTGCGTTACGGTTCCCACAACTTTTCTCTATTTATATAGGAGCGATGAAAACCTTAAATGGATGATAATAATAGAATAAAATAAAATAAAAACCAATTTTCATCCTGTATAGAAGGTTAGAGCAACTTTTTCTTGGTCAAATAAGAGAAAAAACCAAGAGAATTTTCCATGTGTGTTTGCAGAAACGACAAAACCGTCTTGTTATGCTCCTTGGTTAAGGCATGAACCTTAATGACATAATCGAAATCTCTTCCATAAAGATGGGACGCACAAGCTGCCTTATAACTCATTAACTCCCAGTCACCTGGATAAACACAGTTCAAATTATTAGCCGACAAGCGACTAGAAGTTATTAATGGATACACCGTTCAACCCAACTAGAAGATTGAATGGAGTTCTTATTTCTGCAAGTGTTTCATCTTCCATCATTTTTCAGGATTTTTAAAATGTCTCCTCTAAGTTGATCTTAACTTATTGTGATACCACATCACTAAATGGTAACTTACATCAATTGAGAAGGGTGAAGAAGTACAACTGTACAAGGGTCAATGTTAATGATATAATGGTCATTATACCACTAACAATATAAAAAAAAAGGGTTTTTCTACATGATAACCCTATGTTTTTTCAAATTCTATATGGTAACCCTACTTTTCATAGAACACACATGGTAACCCCCAACTCTATTAATACGTATCGCCGTGACCCTGAACTTTTTTTTCCGTCAATTTTGGCCGTTAAATATGTGACGTGGTCAATTAAATTTTGAGATTTTCTACATGATAACCCTAAACTTTAAAAAATTCTACAAGATAACCCTACTTTTTCTACAAATCACATTGTGCTTAAAAACATAATCCCTTAATTAATCTTCTTATACAATTTTACTCAATTACACCAAAATTGTCAAATCCACCCTTATTACCCTTCATTTTAGAAGTTTTGACGAAAAATCTAGTAATAACTTTGTTTGATATAAAAAAATTCTCGACAAGATATTCTAAATACCAAAGTAATAAAAGTACTCCATACCAAGCATTATAATAATAAATCCCAATTTTGATTCATAGGTTTATTCTAATTTAAAAACATTTTTTTTAAACCTCATCAAATATCCCAAAACTGAAAATGTTGTAAACACAATGACTTACTTCAATTATTCGACAAATTGACATAATAAAGTTGGGTACAATTGAAGAGTGGAGACTCATGCGTTTGTAAACATTGAGCTTAATAGTGGATTTCTTTGTTAATTATCGAACTCGATTTTTGCATTTTATGGTAATGATACCTTTAAGAGATGATGATACTTAAAGTAGACATTTTTTTTAGAGTAATCGAGTAAAGAGCTTGCTAAGAATGAAAAATTGAGGAACTAAGGAAGTATTTTTAAGAGTGTTGCTTTTGTAAAATAATCACAAAAAATAAATAGGGTTATCCTGTAAGATTTAGAAAAACATAGGATTACTTTGTAGAAAATCTCAAATCCAATTGGCTACATCACATACTTAACGGACAAAATTGACGGAAAAAAGTTTAGGGTCACGGCAATACGTATTAATAGAGTTGAGGGTTACCATGTGTTATCTGAAAAGTAGGGTTACCATGTAGAATTTGAAAAAACACAGGATTACCATCTAAAAAAAAGATCAGTAACTAAAAAGGTTATTGATTCCCCTGGTGCCTCAAATACTCAACGGGTCCCGCAAATTACGAGGTAGCGGGAGAGGGGATACACACAGACTTACCCTTGTATTAGAAACAAATGACACAAAATGAAAATTGCGTCGATAACTACATCGAATGATTGTTACTTCGTAAATAAATAAATAAATAAAAAAAAGCAACCAATTTAGTGAAACGTTTTGCTTTATTCCATCATAATCCAGAATCGAAGAATAATGAGTCTTTGTCTCCATTGGGCATGGAAACAAAAAAGGTTTACTGAATATCAAAGGAAATAAAGGTGGTCTCACGATAATCAGTCATTAGCTAGTCTCATATGAAAATCTGTGTGCTGAAAGCTAGGAAGAATACCTTTCTTAGTTTCAGAGGTCAGAACATGCTTGCTGAAGTGACGGTTCAACCACCATTTACAGCGAAGTTTCCAAGTCTTTTTGGACACCCCCTCCACAAACATAGCAGGCATCCTACTGAAACGTGTACTATGTCTTTGGTCATTCTCGACTTGCTCCACATTCATACACACTGATGCTCTGTCTTCTATACAATTAGAAATCTTCAGCAAACAAGAAGCAAATTCCCTCCATGAGATGACATCTCCATATGTCGCTTCCAAGTGTAAAGATATCACCTCAACCAAACGATTAGGGGCATAATAACCTAAATAGTACCAACATATGATGTGATGAGAGAATTGTCCATTTATAGGCACAAAAATAGATGTAGCGTTCAAAGTCTGTGACAAACCATGAACTTGGCTGCTTCATATAAACTAATGTGTCATTCTACAGAATTTAAGTAAAAGGTCCATAGTGAGAAAAGAAGATGGACAAACGTAATGAATGTATGCCAATGTACGCTACTCTGACACGAGTACGGGTGTTGGATAAACCAACCGAAGATGTCAAACCATTGAAACAATGCTCATATATTAAAGAATATTGATCAGCAAATGCTTGGATGTTCAGACATAATATAGACTTCCAAAACAGAAAAGGAACAGTACAGACTTCCAAGGTCAGAATCTTAGTGCTTAAAACAGGGACTCATAATAATAAGCAAACCATACCCCTTTGATGCAAGTCCATGAGCCTTGCCAAGGAACGCCTACATGTAGGGTCCTTCTTAATAACACCCTCAAAACATAATGACATCTTGTCGGGATCTTTGGCTTCTGCACACTCCTGAAGTCGAGCTCTCAGCCTTCCAAGCATAAAAATTAGTATGTTATATGAGTCATGTAGCAAATGCTTATGATTTACTCTGTAATGAACAAACTCGTTGCATATCATACAATGGAACAAACATGCATGTCAAAAAAAAAAGGAAAAGGAGAAACATACGTAAAATACTCACTTCTAACAATAATTAAACCAGTGTGAGCACCAGCCTGCTAGGTTTACAAGTCCAAATTTTCAAGCACCCGAAGTGGAGTTAAAAAAAACAGCGCTACATAAAGTGATTGTCCAGCACCTCAAGACTTAAAAGGGGAATTCCTCTCAAAACAAAATTTACATAAACAACCCAAAAGCAAATATGCAGTGCTTCTCCTCTTCTCCACATAAATGCTACCCCTCCCTAAACCCACACCCACACCCACACCCACACCCACAACTGTAATTAACAATACCAATCATACTAGTAGTAGCAAGTATGACGGTAATCTTAGAGTAGTTGGACTTGCCAAAAGCTAAGATTTGTTCAAATGACATCTTTAAGGTGCCTTGTAGAAGTAACAAAAAAAGTATGCAAACTTCAACCATTCTAGTATTTAAACTCCAGTGGTCTGTCATGAAACTTATTCAGATGTCCAATGAATATGAACCAGAACGCTTCTTCTAATTCTACTGTGATCAAATCAATAAGAGCTGGGACAACAAAACCGGACGCAGATACACTGAATCCTCAGACTCCAGTTCTCGGAAATAAATCTATTCTCATCCCAAAGGCAGAGGAATTAACGATCTTCTAGGGCTTTACTTTTGGTTAAAGTAGGGTTGAAAATTGAGATAATCAGGTTTTAGTTATTGTTTGGCCTCTCGTCAGTTTTGGTTCACTAAAGAATTGAGTTTTATTGGGCCACGTTTCGGAATATTTTGTGCTCCTCTTCCATGAAAGCAAGATGCATTTCCAATTCCACAAACCATACCTATGAGGCTATGGCTTCAACCTCTCCTCAGCAGATTTATCTAACATCTCAATCTATGTTCATCATCAAGCATTCCCATAATCCCATGTATCTAATCAATCCCAACTTATATATCCATCACCAAACATACCATAGCAAAGCATTAATGGCGTTCATTTTACAGACGGCGCAGCTACTTAGAAAGACTACCCGAACAGGTAGCATTATATCTGCCAACCCCATCAATATAAATTATGTAGAACAGCAACACTACAACAGTGCAATGATAAAAAATTTTGAAAATTTTGCGTTTATCATACAAGCAATTTCTCAAAGCAACTTTAAAATCTAGCATTGCATTTAATCATCCAAGAATAATTCTTCCCAATTTGCCAGATATGTCGGTCAAGAAAAGAGATTTTCACCTGTACGGAAGAGCAGAGTTTGACCCATAGCAGAACTGTTCAACCACAAGTAAAGCTTCGTTAACTTGACCCCCAAGTAGCAGCAGCTAGAGGAACAGACATCAACAAATAAACCATTAGACAAGTACAAAACCCGGTAACTGTGGCAATACAACAGCAAATATTATAGCATATAACAAGCCCCCAACTGGCCAACTTTACGGGCCAAATGGAGAAAGCCAAAAGTTATAGTGACGGAAGAAAGTATATGAAGCAAAACAATCGATAAATACTGAGCTTGAAACTGAAACAATGGTGGACAACAGTCATGTCAATACAATGGTTGTGCAGCATTATATACACAATCAGAATAGCGCAGAATTGTCCTGTTCTTTATGCTTGATGATTAGCATGCAAGGAAGAGAGGAACATGCACTCTCATATTCCACCATGTGCAGGAAATTCAGGAGTGAGCAGTTAGGCTACTCAAATTGCCATCAAAATTATGGCTATTAGGACAGTTAACGGGATGGGGTGGAAACCTGGACTATAGCCCTGCACATACTGTTAAAAGCAGTATAAGAGGCCATCTGTCTAAGGTGTCAGGACTCAGGGCTCAAGCTCAGGACTCAAGCTGCAATTATGTCAAGGCATGGTATAGAAAACTGAAAAGCTAGTCGTTAAGCAAGTGAACAGCGAGGACGTCATTACAGAATTTTATGCAGTCACATTTTGGAATTCATGTTGCCATTGTGTTAGGGTTTCAAGACGCCATTGCTTGTGAAAAAAGAGAACAACAACTACAAACATGAAAAGTCAAACTCATATTTCTAGATCTCAAGATGTGAACAACCAACATATTCGGCAAATTTTTGAAATTCAGGCTGCGACCCATTCTGCTACGTTTCTCACATTACTTTGATGCCATGATTGTTAGGGTAACTGTGACCTTTTGTGCAATACATCAAGTAGGAGTCGTAGGACGATTGGGCCTAAAAGAGTCAACACCCAAAAATAAAAGATATGTAGACCAAGTTACTGAAGGATGAAATAATCGTCATCTACCAATCAAATGACTACAGATATCACTTGCTTCTCATCAATTATCAGTTCAATTAGTAGATTTAGGTTTTCCAGCAGGACGTTTCAAATTCAATGACAGAAAAAAGCACCAGAATTTCTTAGCTGGCTTGGTACTGTAAGGCTGTAAGCAATTCATATATTTTTAAAACCTTTTAGAGACTAATATATAAACTTCTAAAAACATGAATATACTTCTGTAAAAATCAATTTGAAATTAGCAGTATGAACACTTCTTGTCGACGTTTCTGCTTGTGGGGCTATAAAGTTTTACAGGACACATAAATCATGACCCAAGTTCAGAGAGGCAGGATTATCATGAACTTTGTCTCCAATGTTTATTTAACAGTGTTTAATTGTTTACAGTGTAAAATATACCTGAACTAAAGGAAGTAATGATGCTTCTGAGACAGGAGGAGGAGATTGTAGGGCAAGTTTCAAGTACTTCACAGCGTCATCATAGTAATCTTTATAGGAGGGCAAATATGCCATATCATCTGGGAAAGGCATTCTAAAGGGCAATAATGATTGCAGACCTTCAGTAGAGAAATGACCACAAACTATTACAAACAGCTAAACGCGATTGAGTATGCTATCTTAAAATAATGAACACAAACCTATAAACAACAATGGAAATCAATTTCTATTGAGGAAGTCTTTGTCAAAACTTTTAAATGCTCAAAAGTTTAAAACGCCTTTCCACATTTTAAACTTCCTTCATGTGTACATACAATGCACAATGCTTTATCTGTTTATTTTTCTTTTTTGTTTTGCCCTAACAAGCCGTACTTTCTTGATAAACCTGCCCATCAACTGACATTCCACTTTCATATCCCAATATCCCATAGGTTGATAGGTGGATGATTTTATGGAGTATACCGGTAAAGTAACAATGTAACATTAGTCAGGTTGAATAGAATTTTACTCAAGGGTCACCAATTCAGGAAACGTCTCCATTCTTCTCCAAGAGATTACCAGTCCAACTTGTGGACATTAGCTTCTTTTGTTCAACCCGAGAAAATATACTCCCTTCAAATACACACCCTGGTCTCATCCTTTTTGTGAGAGGAATTTTAAAATTACGAGTGTTAGGATTTGAAGGGAAAGGAGTAGGAAAGAAAAAGAGGTTGTTCAAACTTGCTACTATTTATAATCCCCACATGTAGCTCTACGAATTTGATGAGAGATAACAAAACAGAAGACATAAGGATGCATCAGCAAACCTATCAAGCACACTTAAACTACACATTTTGTCCTGGAAAGTGTAAGTGTGGTGAAAGATTGCAAATGTCCAATCCCACCCCACTTCTCCCTCTTGGTGCAGGAGCCTTATTTGAGACATTAGGGTGATGACGAATTAACCTACTCATCTATCCACATACATATGATACTGTATATAAAACTAATTACAGCAATTTATCCAAAACAAGTGAATATTTTGACATGTATGCGTATCAGTAAATCAACACATCCTGACAAACACCATATTCTTATAATATATAGGAAAGTAAAAGAACTAACCGTCAAAATTGAAAGAAGTGGAACAATGAAATTGATCATCACGATCTTCCATGCTATCATCATTTTCTTCAATTGTTTCAATAGTGTTTTCACTGATAGCTTGCATTTTGATTTGATGGCGATGCTCAACTCGCAAATTAGTGCAGGGTTTAGAAGATTTTTCATCAGGCTTCTGACCAAAATTGGAATGTGCGCCATTATCATTGACCACTGACACTTCTGAATGATCATTCAAGTCTGAGCAGCTCTCATTAATACTATCTGCATCCTCCTCCCTCATATCATCTAATAACCCAAAGGAAGAACTGTCTACTCCCTCCAAATGCAAAGGCTTGCACACATCATCCAAGTTTCTCTGATTTATCTCTTCTAGGAGACCAGAATACCAAAACTCATAACTGGCCAGCCCTATGACCAAATAAGCCAAAGGATCTCTTCCATAGTCACTAGTCTGCTTCAGGCTAAAGAACACGACCAAGGTATTCAAAATTTAGAGTGCATATTAAGAATGAACCAAAGTCAATGCAAGGAATTCTAGTACTACAAGTCTTCAATAAGATCAATTAATGAAAACTCGGCCTATAAAGCTATCGACAAAATGCAATATAGGACACGACACCGCATGTTTTCAATATCAAACTATGGGAACATATATTTGGAAAAAGAAATGTTAAGTGGATAAAGTAAGATAATGCATAATGTGACATAATATCCATAATGTATTAATGAAGTAAAGTTATATGATATCTAGGTCTTTCGCAATAATAGAGCTGTCTTTTAGGGATTTAATTTACAGCAAGTCACCACAAAAACTAAATTGATAGTTTGTTTTCGATATCACTGTGAAAACCCCTTTAACCCCAAATGATTTTGGGACCTAGGCTTTGTTTGGTGTATGATAAGACCTACGACCTCTGCACAAATAACCCTTGTACGTCACAAAATGTCAACTTTGTTACAATGCATGTGGTATCATGTGTGATTACCAGATCAGGTTTTAAACTTACTTTTGGCTAAAATGAGAGGTGAGGAATAAATGTTCCCAAGTATCGCTACTCACAAAAGGAAATATCAACATCCCCAGATTCAGTACATTGTCTAATAAAATAAGAAAATACACATAATTGGGTACATACCTCTTCAAAGCATCATTAGCAACGCTATGCTCGTTCCGTGCAAAGGATGAGAGGATGTAATCCAATAGTATATATCTATCCTGCCAAGCAAAACTAATAAGCATACATAGAAAATTAAAAACAATTAATGCAACACAGCTAAATTTGCTTACATACAAATTGTTTAGCTTCTCAAACAGTCTGACTTCGCAGTTAAAAAGGCAACAATTCAGTAAGACTAACTGACATACAAGCAACAATTCTGTTTGCATCTACTAAACCTCAGAAAACAGTTTCTACCACTTGCATGGCTACATGCTTAACTAGCATGTAATCAGCAATACTTTAATTTAGTATTCGTGGAAAAGCAATTGCTTAAGAGGGCATCCTAAGGACAAGCAAGGCTGCAGAAAGAAAACCAATTCAACACGGGGTCCCAAAGACCGGACGCCCGTACGGCGTACAGTCTCACACCAGTAAGGAGCTTGGCATGGTATTTAAAAAAAAAAAAAAAAAAGCAGCAGGAAAAAAGAAAAGAGCGGAATAAGAAGAGATAAACGGAAACAGCAATCAGAGATGTAACAAAATATAAGGCACCAGATCTAAAACCAAAAAGTTCAGCAGATTATTGTTTTGAGAAAGATGAATATACACAGCAGCATATAATCCACATACAAACATTGAATAATGCATCTTCCCATAGGTTGTACCTTGGATGGTCTGTTCTTATATGACCTTATTTTCAAAATCCATGTGCGATACAAGTCCTCAATCTTCGATGAGAAGACCTTATGATCACTTCCCATGTGTCTGCGAAGCTCCATTGCCACCTGAAACATTCGAACATGAAAAACTTATAAGCAAACATGTTTCTCAGCACTTATGTCAAACTATACAACTACTAAGGGCAAAATTTGACCTCATGAAGTGGTACACCATCAAAATAAAAACATTCATTCCAAACGAAGCGCACCAAATGGCCAAAGGAAGTATCTTTCAAACTTAAGCAATACAAACATTTCCGTCCTCTCTTCCACACCGGAAAACATATTTGGCCTTATGAAAGAAAAATCAAATCAGACCAAAAGATTAGTCCTTAAATAAATAACGGTTGTTGATAAGAATTGTTACTAGGAAAGGAACTAAAATAACCGTATGTTATGTCATTCACTTCATTTACGGCAAATACATTATTTTTACAACTCAATAACTACATCATATACCAAAGATCCCAACAACATCCAAACATTGAAACTTATAATAGAAACTCAAATATTCTATACCTCATATACTACCGAGACCCTTTATCCTCGCCTCCCTATGGTTCTAAATAAACTCAGCACAATGAACTCCGACATCACAGTCATCCACAGATTATTAAGCTATTAACATATCCATGACGCAAACTGATAATTGCATCAAATGACGCTGCTTCACCATAAAATGAAAAGCGACGACAATTTAGGGAGCTATTCTACTTTATTCCACTATAATACATAACCAAAGAGAATTAAGTCTTCCGCTTCGTTAGAAATGGAATCATCAAATGTGAAAAATACCAAGAAAAAAACACGGCAATTTGAATCAATCAATCAAATAAAGAATCATACCGAATACTTGAATCGATCAGTGCGAAGGACACGATCCGGATGAAGAGGTGCGCGTTCCTTGCAAGTAGCCTTCAATAAAGCACTGAGAACTCCACTAGCTTCAACCCAATTGTGCTGCAACACAAGTCTACAAAGGAGATAACGCAATCTGATACGGTTTTCATAGCGTAGACTCTTAGCACCAGTAGCGAGAGTATATGAAGGCACTGTTAACAATAACTCTTTTCTATTGTGCTTCCTTTTCTTCGATTCATGACGGCTTACCGTTTCGCGCGGCCTTTTTTGGTTAGCATCAAGGACGGATTTGGGGGAATCCATGGATGTACAAATTTGAGATTATTGTGTTTGATTAATTTTCCAGGGTTTGGTAAGGTAGCGGAGTGTATGCGAGGGAGAGCGTTGGCTCTAGGGTACTGAGATCTAGGTAGCACGGACACTTCTCTTAATCAGCTGTCCCGTGTCGGACACCGACACTCGTCGGACACACGCCTAAACGTGTTGGACACCTATAAATCCGTGTCTAACTTTCTACTTTTACTCGGGCACGTGTCCGACGCGTGTCCATGGTATTTGGGCACGTGTCCGACGCGTGTCC
>VHZZ01003407.1:7159-29988 GCA_009801015.1 Silene noctiflora
TCAGTATCTTCACATACAGTATGTGTTTTCCTTCAAAAACACACTTGAACAACATTTTACACTAGAAATACAATATTAGCTCACAAACACTTTGATAAGTGYTAAATAACAAGTAAAATCAAGCTAACAATAGGGGTAAAAACGTATATAAATATCACTTATCTGTTGTTAAGCATGCCCTAGACACTAGTTAAGCTACTCACCCAACAAGATGGCAAATTGCAAGAGAAAATACTCAACTTACTCATTCAAGCATTTCTACAAACACCTTTTGTGCATAACAACAAGATAAATGTAAACAACTCAAGAATACCCTTAGTCCATGCCAAAACTCTCCCTTTAACACTACAATGGATCCCCCTTCATCCTAGTAACAAAATACTCACAAATATAATTCATAACCACAAACAAAGATGCAAACTTTCTCATAAGATAAACACAAGAAAACATGTTGGAGAATATACTAAGCAAACTATGAGGAAATGTAAACAAATGAAGGGAACAATGAAATTAGGAAGAGAATTATACCAACATAAATTAAAGGAGGAACCTTTGATTGAAATAAGGAGGATGAATCTCTTCTTCCTTCCAATTACAATCCACTAATCTAAATGTAAACTAATGAGAAAATTAATGTCTTACATAAAACTAAAGAGTAAATTAAACTAATTAAACTAATTAACTATTAATTATCCTCACTAATTACTAAATATTATTACTAATTATAAGAGAGATGAGAAATAAAGACTACTTAAAACTAGGTTAAAAATTGTATGCAAAATAAACTAAGTAAGGTAGTATATATAGGGAAGGGTGAGGGAGGCATTTTGTGTGCCCAGTAACCGTCAGCCGGGTGGCCGGCCGCCGGCGCCACCACCGGCTGGGGACTCCCTGATCCTTAAAATTTCATTTTCACATTGGTGGTGGCCCAGCCGGTTGCCCGGCAGCCAGTGGGCCGGCTGGGAAGACAAGCTGATGTGCATTTGCGAGAACAGAGGAAGGAGCAGGTGCGGGGGCCGGTTGGCCGGCCGTCTGTCATTAGGCCGGCAAGGAGGTTTCTAGAAAGTTGAGGGGAAGTATGGTAGTGTCCCTGCCGGTGGGGCAACGGCCGCCGGTTGGCCGGCAGGGAAAACAGAGTGCTTGGTTGCTGCATGAGATAGACGGTTTAAGGAGGGAGTTGTGGGTCATGGTTGCTGCTGTGGTGGCTTCCGGCGGTTGGGGGATGCTAGGTGGTGATGGTGGATGTCTGTGGTGGTCGAATGTGGTGGCCACGATGGTCGTGGTGGCTGTAAAGTGGTGTAGAAGATGGTTTAATTTATGGATGTTATTGTAGATGTCGATGGATGGGGATGTAGGGGTCATGGTGGCCGATGTGGTGGTCCATGGTGGCCGTGGGTGGTTGGGTTATGATGGTGGAAGTCAAGGGTGGCCAATGGTGGTGAACGGTGGCTGCCAAGGTGGCCGGAGGCGGCAGAGAAAGCTCAGCAAAGACCGTCGCAAAAGGGACAACTTCAAGGCTTGTCCCCTACTTAGTTTATTTTCCATCTTCGTCATTCCCTCTCAAAATCCYGTCTCACGACTCCGCCTTGCTTCCTCGTCTCACCTACACATTATACTAATTAGATAATGGGAATACAAATATTATATAAAATCCGACTAATTACTAAATATAATTAAGACGACTAATTATTATAAATTAGTAATTAAATGAGCTTTTTAATCAATTAAGCACGCAAAATCGAGTCGGAATAAGGTATAAATGCGGGGTAAAATGCAACTAAAATGCTACTTATCATAAATCGATCCAGATCGACTTACTAATAGGATGTCCTARTCGGTTACAAAATTGCGCTTTAGTTAACGATCCAATCAGAGTACTAATTGGGATTTTCAGATCGAACCTCTTAATCGTATTATCTATTAGAAATGCATTTTCTAATATTTGACCCCGTAAAAAATTAAGGACATACTTTATATGGAAACGATTGAATTACCGTGTTTGCTAACTGCCTACTCATCTAAGCACCATGATCAACCAGCTACTATCTGAACCTGTTATCATACTGCTCCCCATTCAAACGAAAATTATTGAATGGATCAACGCAGGCCACCCCGGAAATGGGTGGCATTTTGACACAAGACACACACGGTCAGCTCATGCAATCATTAAGTGACGATAAGAAAAAGGTACATAAAACAATGTCTAGAACAGAATTACCATGACCCACACAACGAACAAAATATAAGGCATAATTAATTAATTCAGGCACACAGTCTCATAAACCATGTAGCTCACGACTACACCACACCCATTTCGCAGTTAGTAACCCCACAACACCCACGGCACCGCAACACCGTCTGTTGGACCACGTCGCTTCGACTTCCACCACAACACCGTATGTGTGTGTGTGTGCGTGTGTGTGTGTGTGTGTGTGTGATTGGGTGTTTTTATATCCAAAGTCTCTTAGTACAACTTAAGTAAATCCCGACTCGCTACCTCCATTCTCCTTTCGGCCCAATTCTTGGCTCATAGGTTTGTTTCAACTTAACTTGGTAAAACCCGACTTACTTATTATACATAAAACCGTCATACGAAAATTATAAATAATAAAACGATAATAAATAAATAATAATAACTAATAGATAATTAATACATAAATAATAAATAATTAAATAACTAAATTAAATAATAAAACAGGGTATTACACTACTAGTCTACTAACTCCGACCGAAAATGCTCGACCCCGGCCCTGCATGTCAACATTATCAACCTGCAACTAGATGCTCCCCAATATGATCGGAAACATCATATGGATCATCATAGTTGAAAACATAAAAGGGTCAGTGTCGATAATATAAATGCTCACGACCGAAATGAATGCAATGCAAAGACTAACTCACGCACATATCCTCCTCCTCCTCCAATTCCGAATCCAACTCCACCTCAACCCGGTGACGGCATCGTAACACCGCGACCAACAGTCGGACCGCAACCCGGAAGGTATCCGCATCGCAACATAGAATACTGAGCCCGGTTCGCGACCTAAACCCCTGCCAGATTCGTATGTTAACACGAATCCTAAAACTTCATACCATTAATGTGCACGTCCTCCTTGAAGTGTGAAACTTCAAGGAGCCATCCTAGCGTAAGAACGGTCTCCCGCACCGCCTCACTCACAACACCGACTCCTCATTACCACCGACTCCTCTTTACCACCGACATCCTCCAACGTCCACCGACAACTCAATACACAACATGATTCATGATACAATATGCCACATATGTAAAGCATGCCAAATATGTCAATTCATCAATTTTCATGAGTCACCGATATGCCAAAACTCCGTGTATCAATGACTATCACAAATGTACTCCATGCAACAACAATTATCACCATTGTCATATTTCAGATACCCATACTATTAATATGATGCTAACTAAAACAATTTCACGAGAATGACAACAATAAACACATATGCAAGCATTCATACTACCAAGAACTGAGTAGGAGAACTCTACCTCAAAGAAACTCTGCAAGCGACACAAGAAATGCTGGAGTCCACCTTCTACATCACTTCCTACATTAACTAAACAAATACTATCACAACAAGGTCCTGCAACAACTTAATTGATATAATTCACTATTATAGTCATCTAATTACTAAAATCCCTAATTATAATACTCCAATTAACAATCCTCCTACTTTTCCCCAAATTCTAGGGCTTGAACAACTAAAATTGAATTAAAACTTAGACAGCGACTGACAATCGAAAATCGGTAAAGGAAAGGTCAAAGACGATATACTCTTCTCAAATTTCATGCTTCATCCCTAGATAGATGGTTAGGAGGTTTAGAGAGAGATATGAGGGTTATAGAGAGTGTTTAGGGTGGATAAATGACGACTGTTTTTTTGGACTTAATTTCAGTTCTTATAAGTTCAGTTCAGTTCAGCTCCATTATGTTCAGTTCATTTCAGTTCATAATGTTGATAGATTTGTATGATAACATGTTAATTGGGGGTTTTATCTTGAGGTATTGTTGTGGTTGTTTGTATACATGAGTACATGCTTGGCATTCTTTATACATGAGAAAGAGGCATATTTCGTAAGAGTTATGCATGTGAAAACATTTTACTTGGCATATTGTGTACATGTGATTGTGGTGGATGTTGGAGGTTGTTGGCAGAGTTGTGTGGTTGTTAAGGAGACGTAAGGCGGTTCAGGAGACCGTCTTATGCTTAGGTCGTCTTTTGGAGCTTCCTTCTTCAAGAGGAACGTGCACGTTAATGACTTGAGTATGGAGGGACTCGTGTGGTGTCACGACGTCGGGCAGGGGTTCGGTTAGCACCCGAGCTCGGTACCACATGCGTGTCCCGAGTACCTGTTTTATGGGCTACGGTTCGACTGATTGGTGGCGGTGTTGTGATGCCGTCATTGGGTTATATACAGAGGTGGAGTGTGGTGGATGGAGAGTTTTGATTTGTGTGCTTCATAGATGCATTGCATAGTCATATTTACATGTTATGTCGTAAGCATTTGTATTATTGTAACTGACGTGTGGTTGTTGTATGTAAACTGTTGCCTGCTTTTATTGGAGTGGCATGTGATGAATCATATGATATTTCCGGTCATATGGGAAGCAGTTTGAGTACATGTTTGGATTTAGTGACGAACGGGAAGGGTCGAGTCATGAGAATTGGTGTTTATTCGAGTCGGCAAATGTTAGTCGACATAGAGTTCATTATAAAGGCCGTAGTAGTTGAGACTTGTATTATATTTTCATTTATTCATTTATGTAATTCATTAAATATGCACTTTATTTTTAAAATGTTACTTAATTGTAGTTCCGATTCACTGCCTCGGAAAACCGAGATGGTGACATCTCCTGATTACCTTGGTCGGGTAAGAAGGGAATGTTACACACAAGGTTAATATTTTGGAGGGAAGGATTATGAGTAATCCAAAATGCTTTACTTTAATTAATTATGTCTTCTCTCTCCAAGCAATTAGTCAGTTTGTACTTTTTATTCATATTTTATTTGTTTTTTTTAACTTTTGTGCCCAAAAGAAAGGGGAACATAACACTGACTAGGAGGGAGTATATTTTATTAAATTTAAATAACGTGTCTGGTGTCTTAAATTTCTTGGGATGTCGTGTCACGTGTCCGTATCTATTTCGATGCTACCTAGATTTCAATCCCTTTAAGCACTAGTCATTTAAACTTATCAAAGGATCTCTTGAATGGGATACCACACCTGAATAATGTTTTCAGTTAACATGGAGTATTACACACCCCCGCTAAAACAATGTAATGTCCTCGTTGCGCCTGGTAGCATAACCGCTAACCCGGAATCCTCCCTTCCTAGGTGCAAACCACACAGTCGCAGGGCTGCTCTGATACCATTTGTAACACCCTGACCCCAACCTTGTGTCGGGAGTGGTTACTCACAGTAACTCGAGAAGCTTCAATCCCAAAACAAGGGAACCCGACCAAGAATTAGTCGTCTTTTCTAGCCTTCCCAAGCTTTTATCTCAAAACATATCAGCACGTCTTTAGTGTAATTGGTCAAATTGATCGTGCTATGCAAGGCGACGGTTCCTCAACATGAATCGAGGTTAATATGGTCAGAAGACCAAATACGTAGTGTCAAGATACTAAGAACAGAGTCTAGTATGCAAAGGGAGAAGAGAAGTGCGAGAAAATTCAATCGCGGGCGTGTTTTGGATTGGAGAGACGAGGTCTCTATTTATAGGAGAAAGAAGGAAGAAACGGGCTGAAACCCGCAACTACCCTTATCTCGATACAAAGAAGTGGCGCAAAACTGTAGGCGCCACTTAGAAGGCTTGAAAGTGCCATTTCTAAGCAAATGTCCTACTTTCTCATTGTATGCGCAAAAACAAAAACAAAACAAAACAAAAAACAAAAAAAAAAAAAAGCGGATAAAATTTTTATCTTTTGAGATAGAGTTTAGGTACTTGACAAGAATTCTATGTTACAAAAATATCTCATGACAAATTCTAGAATATTCCACTCGAGATGAGATGATTTATGGAGTTGGGGACGGTTTCGAGTGCGACGTTGGAATTGACTCTAGTTACTGTCAAAACGACTATAACAGGATATGGCTTATGACTCGAGTAATAAATTTTGTTTTAGAGTAACAATGAAAAGCCGACCCATAGAATATCGCTAAAACGCGGCGAAAAGCAAACAGGTTACAACTCGATCATCCTCGGGTGTCTTTCGAAAGGTATAAACACGGGTGTCAACAAATACAAAAACGATATGGTATACAACCTAAATTATAAGAATTTGCATTATATACAATACGAATTTCCGTATATATAGTCCGAATGTTTTTGAAACCGTATCTTTTCGATGTTGACTAAATTTGAAAAAAGAAAAATCTCACAACTTAGAAGGCATTTGGTTCAAAAGGTCGTAATGGATTGGAGTGGAATGAGAGTGGAATGAGATACCATGGGGGAGCGGATTTAGAACCTCATACATATTAATTTTTGTTTTGTTCACTTTAGAATGTATGGAAGGGAAATGAAACTTGAGGGGGGCGGTGAGTATGAGATTTCAAGGGATTTGAGAGGAATTAAAACCCATCAGAATTCTAAAAGGATGATCCTACAATTCCTTTTCTGTCCCGGTGTGTACACAAATATCATCCGTCAATTTTATTTTTGCAAGAAACCCACACCTTTGTGGATACGGTGGCTCTAAAGACTTCTCACTTGGGTTATTCTCACTTTTGTGGCGTCAACTCCTCTAGTCGAAGTGGTGGTCTACTTTTGCGTTGGAATGATAATGTTGTTGTAAATGTCATTACGGTTGACCCACATTTTCTACTTTGTAAAGTATCTTTTGAAATTAATCCTTGTAAAAAATATGTAATGTTTATTATGTTTATCTATTGGGAACCCTCGGTTAGTAATAAACTGGCTCTCTGGGATCGTATTTCTGCTGTCATTGCTGGGTTATCACCTTTCTTGATTATTGGAGTTTTTAATCAAGTGGAATTTCACTCCGACAAGCTTGGAGGTTCAAGTTCGATTCGTGGACAATMTGATTTCACATTTTGGAAACTCGCCAATGGCCTACTAGATATTCCTTTCTGTGGTCCGAAATTTACTTGGGTGAATGGTCAACGGGATGATCACATCATTATGGAGAGATTGGACAGGGCATTTTCAAATAATGATTCGTTTCAAGCTTTTCCTTCCGCTTCTCTACTGAATTCCCCTATTCTCATCTCTGACCACGCTCCCATTTTGTTACGATTTCTTCCGATCTCAAAAACCTCTAAAAGGCTCTATCGTCTTGATAATGGTGTCTCCTTCATCTTGAAGTTATCCCCCTGGTAATTAATGCATGGAATCTACCTATGGAATCTACCTGTGATAGGTTCCCCCATGTTTGTGCTATCGCGCCGTCTTGCAACTGCTCGGTACGCAATTTTGAAATGGGTTGTCAATCATCGCATCTCTCATGGGATTAATTGGTCTTCAATCGGATATGATATGGACTCGGCTTCTTCTTCTGTTGTTGACAAGCAAACTGTGTCCTCCTTCTTCCAAGCGAGAGCATCACAACTTCAGCTTCTTAAAAATCAGTTTAACTACTGGTCTCAACGCGCCAAATTACGCAAAGAGGTTTTGGATGGTCTAACTTCTCGGGTCCTTTTCAATCGTGTCAAACAACGATCAGCAAAACAACGTGTGCTTACCCTACGTAATTCTTCAAGTGTATGGTTTCATGACGCTGCTGATATTGAGGCTGAGATTACTTCTTATTTCTCTAACCTTCTCCACCAAGAACCTTCTTCCTCTCCGGCATCCCCTGCTGGTTTAATTTTATTGACCCCTTGTTATCTTCACTAGATCTTCCATCACTTTCACGAGAGGACTGTGACATACTAAACGCTCCTTTTGCTGCAAGTGATGTTCTGCGGGCTCTACGAAGCATGGATGGCTCTAAATCGCATGGTCCTGATGGTATCACGCCTTGTTTCTACCAAGTCTTTTGGACTCAAATTGGAACGCTGGTAACTACTGCCATTCTGCGCTTTCTCAATTCAGGTGTCATTTTAAAGGAATGGAACAATACTTATATTGCTCTAATACCCAAATTTGACCACCCTGAAATGGTCTCCCAGTTCCGCCTAATCAGCCTATGCAATGTTATTTACCGCCTCGCATCTAAGTGCTTAGCAAATCGTCTTAAACTGGTTATTTCCTCCATGGTTTCAGACACTCAACAGCCTTTTGTTCTTGGTCGACTCATGTCCGATGGATGTCTTGTTGTTCATGAAATCATGCATTATGTCAACAAGACCAAGAGAGGATCTAATTGCTATGCAGTGCTGAAACTGGATATGCACAAAGCTTTTGATCGTGTTTCTTGGCCTTTTCTTATGGTTGTCTTGCGTCAGTTCGGTTTTCCTATAACATGGCGCAACCTTATTTGGGAATGCATTTCCACTGTCAACTACCGGGTTCTAATTAACGGCGAACCTTCGGCCCCCTTTCGCCCGACCTGTGGTATACGTCAGGGAGACCCTCTCTCACCCTATGTATTTATAATGTGCATGGAAATCCTTTCTAGTCGGCTTCTCAAGGCGGAACAAACCGGTCATATCCAGGGGCTAAAGATTTCTCGGTATGCACCGTCAATTTCTCATTTATTTTACTCTGACGATGCTGTCATCTACTGTAAAGCTAACCCAGCAGCGTTTGAGGCACTACGTGATCTCTTCAAACACTTTGAGCTTGCTTCGGGTCAAATGATCAATCTGGATAAGTCATATGTTAAATTCATCCTGAATGCTCCGACTGATTTTCGCTCTCACATGACTATTCTTCGATCAAGCATTCTGAGTCCATTGGATGTTATTTAGGTGTTTCCATTGATCTACTCCGGAAGAAGTCTTTGGTTTTCCTTCTATTTATTGATCATTTTACTAACAAAATTGCTGCTCTGTCATCTATACATCTTAGCCAGGCCTGTAAAATGATTGTTATCTCCACTATTTTTCTGGCATCTTTTCGACACTTGATGGCGACCATTCCTTTCCCTTTGGGAATTTGTAGGAAGATTGATTCTCTTATTGCAGCTTTTTGGTGGCATAAGGGTTCTAAGAACCGCTCCATCCACTGGTTATCTCGAGACAATCTGCACTTACCAAAAGATTGTGGTGGACTTGATATTAAGAACACTTACCTACTTAGTCAAGCTACACTTCTAAAGAATTTCTGGCGGCTACATTCTTCATCCTCTGGTCTGCTTGCAAAATTTATTATTCCTAAGTATCGACGAGATTTACCGATCCCCCGTGCTACATCCACTATTTCTCAACCTTCTTTTGTTTGGTCGGGTATCTGTCGGGCAGTATCTGCTTGCTCATCGGCTCTCTGTTGGAAGCTTGGCTCTGGTAATTTCGTGAATTTATGGACAAGCATATGGGTCAATGGAGAAGTCCCTGTTGTCCGTCCTTAGTACATTTCTGATCCTCAGTCGCTGCCCGCTCTTCTACTTCCCTCTGGTGACAGGTGCAAAATACTTTATTTAAGTATTTTTCACCTACCTGTGCCAAGGAAATAATGACAACAGAACCACCGGTGCCTTCTACAAATGACTACCTTTAATGGAAGTATACAGAAAATGGCACTTATACTGCTAAATATGGTTACACTTATCTTCTATCTCAATCTTCACAATCTTATTCACCACCTTTAAGTTCTACCTTCCCGTGGACCAAAATTTGGTCACTTCATGCCTCTCCCAAATTCTCCATCTTAATCTGGCGTATTGCTCATAACATCCTTCCCACTACAGTTAACTAATCCACCCGTCGTTGTCAGGTAAGTACCTCCTGCGTTTTCTGTGGCACCTCTCCAGAGACTTTGGATCATCTTTTTCGGTCATGTTCTACGGCTCAGCGAATATGGAAATCTTTTGCTTTGGGTATCAATGCTCTTGCAAATCCTCATATACCGTTCACAACATGGTTGAGAGATCTCATTTCTTATCTTCATCTTCAATCCACCCCGCAACAGAACACTCTACTCTACTTCACCTGTATCCTTCAAGCAATTTGGTAAGTTCGTAACTTAGTTATTTTTAAAGGATCGGCAGCTGACCCAGCATATGTTTGTCAGTTGGCTAACTATCTGGTTTCCTCGCATCATCAGCTGCCAACTCTTTGGCTCTCTTCTTCTCCTGCTCACTCCCTCCTCCTTGCAGCACACCCCACACCCAACCTCTTCCTTCAATTACTTACTATATTACAGTTACGCGATCCAAGATATTGGGTTGTTTCTTCACCATCACTTCTGACTCCATGACGGGTACTTCTGAACATCAACTGCTCCGTGCTCAGTCTACTTTCCACGCAACAACTAGGAAATTACTTCTCACTATGCGTGAGGAAGCAGTTTCCTACTCTGACTTACCGGTCTGTTTTCAAGTCTCATGCAAAAAACTATTTTCCGTTCTGGCATCACGACTGCCAGTACCAATTTCAATACGTAACTCTTTAAGAGAAATACACCATTTCCTTTCTACATCTACTTTATGTTTTGTTAGTTTGGATACGGGATGATTTTAAAGTTCGTTTTTTTTGCTTTGCTTTCTTTCTTTGTTTTTGTTTGTTTGTTTTTCTTTGTAACCCCTTTTCTTTTAATATATGATAAGTTTATTGTTGTCAAAAAAAAAAAAGAATTCTAACTCCATTTTAAAATAGCTCAAATCCATTTCAATCCATCCCAATACTTTAAACCAAACGCCCCTTAAAGTTTTAAGCCTAATCACTTTCGTTAGTTTGTTTTCTAATGGAACAATTTTAACTTTGTATTACGAATGTCGGAAGAAGTTGAACATTTAAACATGTAGCAACGTAATTAATCTTAGTTTCCATATAGGTCATGTTTAAATGTTCATAATCTTAATATCCGCCTCAAAATAGACTTCATAATCTTCCAAATCATTTTGCAAAACAATTGCATGTCATTGTTACGAGTTACGACCTCAATTTATAACAAGTTAAAAACAGGAGTTATCTTAAGGGTATTAACGCTCTTTCTCCAACCATTAGATTGGGAGTTCAATTCTTAAGGAAGACTTGTTAAAAAAAATCCAGTTAGTCTCCCTTGAGACAAAAGTTTCCGTCTTAAGGTTAAAACGGGTCAAGTATTATCCATTTGAGCATATAAGACAATTTTTTTTGCTTTTCTCCATGCATTTTGTTGTCTTATTCTTTTTACTTGACCCATGTTAACCTTAAGACGGATACAACAGTCTGAAACCGAATTTGTGCAAAAAAAATCTAGTGTAAAGTTTGTAACACGTATTTTAGTCGTCGTCTTGATGCAAAAATTTAGAGGCCGGCAGGAAGCTCCCAGCCGCCAGCCCACCAGCCAATTCAGAGGACAGCAGGAAGCCGCTGCCGGCCAGGTACTAATACTTTATTTAGTGCCAGGCAATAGAGGAGGAATTTCATAGAAAGTCCCAAGATTCTATCAGGTACAAAACGCATACACCATTATGAACAATACCACATAACACGGGAACAAGACAAAGATATCGTCAATGCTCCCCTCGCTCTTATCTATTCTCCACAACAGTTTTCAATAGAATATAGCAGTTCAAACAATTTTGAAGCACCAATACCCTCTATTCGATGTAATCATTCCTGCACCGATTATAAGTACATCAAATTCCGGATCAACCCCTTTGGACAACACCATTCTCATACAAGTACTCCACAAATTCATCAATGAGATATGGCCAAGCACCTTCAGCATCATAATTTGCGAGCTGTGGATCCACTGACTGTATAAAAGTGAAAACGAGAAAAATCAGTTTTGACCTTATACATAAGAAGCAAGGAACATAATTTGCATCATATGCTATCTCTCAACCACAACTTCAAGTAATGGTGTTCGTCTCAAACATTTGTTTTTAACTTTTATGTTATGTTACCTATTTAGGTAATTTTGTCTTTTAAGATTGTTTTTGCCCACATGTAATTTCTAACTTGGACCCACGTGACACATGGACCTCGATATTATTACACTTTTAACATACCCATAAACCATAAACTTTCTGGCCAGTCGTTTACCTATTCATCACAGCACCCCAGCAAGGGGATTACTCACAGTTGTCGACACCTCGGTTTACACCCGAAAAAAAATACCCCTATCTCATTTGCGTGTAATTTTTCATTAAAAGAACATTCAAATAACAAACATAAAGATATAAATGAGACAAAGGGAGTAAGATGGAAGATTCAAAGACACTTGCAGGAAATCAACAATTCTCAAACAGGAATGGAAAAGCCAGTTTTTTGGCCCCTCGTGTTGAAGATTAGGGTCCGGTGTTTCAAATAAGACCTCTTACCCTAACAAACTCCAGCAGTTGAGCCCAAGTGTCTCTTGAGATGGCTTTATTATGTCGAGCCTGCAAGGATATAAAGGACAGTGGGATGTAATGATGTCAATTGCATAATCCAAATGAAAAAGAGACATAAGATGATTTAAACCATTGCAAATCGTAAGTGCTTGATAAGCTATCCAAGTCCGACAACAATACTCCATTGTCTCACAGGCTACAAAATATGGCAAAGGGGGGTTGGATGGTGCATCTAAAGGTTGTATACTTATATATAATGTAAATTAAGTCTGGGGATCATTTGTACAAGGAACCAGGGTTCCATTATTACTCAGCCCCTAACAAATCGCAAAGTAGTCAGCTCATATTCATATCATGGTGTATGCCTTATTGCCTTGTACATACGTATGTGAATCATGCATTGAATATCATGTATTCCTATCAATTAAGGCAACCCTGCAAGGAATTGAAGGTTCGAGTTGGTAAATATTTAGGTTTTCCCTAAAATTAGATTAGAGACATAACACAGTTAACTACAATGAATGATGGAGTACATTCCAGTCTTACAATTGACTAGAGCGAATGTCATATTGGATGCAGCAATGCAACGTACAAACTACAGTTGAGCACAGAACAATCAAGGGACTAACTTGGCATGGGTAAAAAGAAGAAAATATCCATACAGAAATACCAGTCCTGAACTTTTTATTTTGAGAGAAGCACATCAACAACCTCAAAACTCCAATCTTTTACCTTGACACGTCTGATGTCCCTCAATAAAGGGAGATGCCTTTATATACTTTTCCCAATGGATTAAATAACAGTGTACATCAAATGATCAAAGTAAAAAAGGAGTGTTTAGCATCTTGCCTGTAGAAACTGACACCAGTGATCAATCAAAGGCCACTGCTTCTCTGCGAACAATAATTGCCACATCCCTATTGCTGTATCAAATGCCAGAGACTTCTGACCCTGCAATTGTAAAAATTACTTCCGTCAAATCTTACTGCCATGGGATGAGTATCTTAAATTGCTACGATAAGCTTCCTCATATGCCAGTGATGTGTGAGAATTCCTCAAGAATTTCAACTTTCGTAAGAACACCAAAAAGTAACTAAAAACACAGAAATAGTTAGCTCTGAAGGAGTGCCGTATTAATTACCATTATAATCAATAACTGATTTCAATATTGTTAAAAACTTCTATGACTTCTATGAGGGAATTACCTTTTCCTTAGCCCATCCAAAAGCAAAGATATAAACTTCACGGAACTTCTCTGGTAAATCATACAGAAGAAACAATCATCAACTAAGCTTTTAACAAACATAGGGAATATATAACATAAGATATGAAGTTTATGGGGGGTTCACTACACTTACGTTCGTCTTTCAACTCAGATCGAATGTATGGTATTCTTTCACGAAACTTCTCAAGGGAGTCAATTCTGCAGCAATATAGACGTATGATTAAATTTGGATATAAAGGCCTCAGTATAATGTCAGAATAAAAGAGAAATAACCAAAACTTGCCCAAGAGATTGCCATCCACCAATGAACTCCTGCTTCGAGAATTCACACATTGTTGCAGCCTTCATGTGCCAAGAGATGACCAACTAGAAGAACCACTAATCAGAACTTCAACAGATGCTATTAAGTAAGCGCTAAAACATTATTTAGATACTTTCACATCACCTCTGAAAGCAATACTGGATAAAACTTTCCACAATAAAATTTTGGTATTTGATGATGCAACAATGAAGACTCAGAAATTCTTTAGTTAGCACCTGCAGATAACTATAATGCTTTTGGGAATAATCAATGTTGCACTACTGTTTTAAGAATCTTTTCAACTCCAAGACACTCAAGGAGACTTCTCCCCATTTTTTGAATGGGGGAGTTTGTAAGGTAAGACAGAGGAGGGAAAGAAAAGAGAGCAATTTCCCTTGTTTGGATAGGACGGAAACGGAAGGGAAGGGAAATGGATGGATCTATGCTTTAAGCCTAATTAAAATCCTTCTAACAAAGATTTAGGGAAGAGACACCCGACACCCTTGCATTATTCCTCCTCCCTTCCATCTCCCTTCTTTTCCCATATCTCCATCTGCCTAGCCTCCCTTTCCTTTCACTTTGTCCAAACAAAGTGTCCATGCTAGTTCACATGTTCCCCTTCATAAGCCAACAACATTCCTTCAAAATGTTAAGCGGGTATCGTTCGGGCAATGATAGCTTACAAAAGATAACTATAATCTAGGCATTGATACTACCATAAATAATCCAGTACCTAAAGCACCTTTAACCATTTTCCAGTTACTTTCATTTACCACATATAGATGGCAAGTTCTAGCTTGAATATATATATATATATATATATATATATATATATATATAAGCTATGCTCTAAGAAAGATTTTAGGATAGGGTAATGCATTATCTTAAGAAAAAATACAGGACATAAACACAAAAGATCAGTTAAAAATTACAGTCATCCACTCCCTAGTCCCTTGTATATAACACAGACACGGACACAGATACATACCCTTCTAATGTCTTTTGATCACCAAAGTCAAATGGGGTTATTTTTGTATTATCATTTAAAAAGAGGTATGTATTGTATATTTTAAGAAAATATTGGTCGAAGTTGATGTCTTTCACTCACCAAGGTCAAATGAGACAGTGTAAATAGAATTGAAGGAATAAAAATTTCAAAATAGATCATGTTGACTTCTGAGCTCATTGAAGTTTGAAGTACGAAGTCTTTGATATGAAGAGGTCAAACCACAAGCAAACTGTCCATTTTCTCGAAGAAACGAGAATTCTAATATAGAGCCAACAAAGGTTGAGTAAACAAAAACATGAACATGAGGTTAATTTTAAAAGGCTGTGAGATGTACACAGACAGCGAGGGTCCCTATCAATGAGGGTTGTAAACTCGTAATGCACGTGCCTTCTGCACTAAAGGCAAACTGTTTATTCGAACAGTTTGTACTTTCATAATACTCCCTCCATTTACATTTGTTCCTCCCATCTAATTTTGGCACAATTCTTAAGAAAATAGGTTAGTAATGTGTTACTAGACCGCGATGTGTTGGCAATTTAGCATGCTAAACTCACTAACCATTACCAAAAACCCAGTAGATCACCACCACACTCCCGCTAAATACTAAACTATCACATCACACTCGGCGGAGCGTCAAAACTACCCGTTGGAGCACATCACCGCCGTTCCGTCACCACATTCCCACCCCCTACACCACGCCATCGCCATCGCCATTGTTGTACCGACCATCACCTTTCAACGGGTATGGGGGCGGCAAACACAATGCTGGTGCTAGATTTCAAAAATGAACAGTCTTCTTGCAGATTTTAAGCGTTAGGATTCGGTTCAAAGAGGAAAAAAGCTAGCTTTTGGAGGCAAAGAAGTCGAACGGGGGAGATAGAAGGGGGAAACACGGTGGTTCGTTAGTCAAGAAGCAACGTTGCGGTGAAGGGAGGTCGTGGTGGAGCACCAAATGAGGTTATGGTTGGTGGTGCACTAACGTTGGCTATAGCGTAGCGCGGACGGCGGCCATTTGGTGAGAAGGATGGTAGAGAAGGTGATGGTAAGGCAGGTGGGTTGTGGAGATAGGGGTGGAAGTGAATAGAAGATTGGAGGAATGTAGGCTGGTTAGCTAAGGTGAGAGAAAAGTAGGTGGGTTGATGAGTTTTTTTTTTTTACCAAAAAAAACTTGTCTAATAAGATAAATGAAAGAAGAGGAACAGAAGAAATGTCCAAAAGTGGAGAGTGTGAGGAAAAAAAGAATGGAAAAAGTAACATTTTGTAGTTGTTGACTTCTAAAGAGTGTCAAGTGTCAAGTGTCTGATTAAAACGTCATGAAATCAAATTCGGGAAACAGTGGCCAATGCATACAGCTATTTTCTCTCTGTTTGCTAGAAATTACAAACTTGTAACATAGAAGATAAACATGCACCGTGTCCAGATGTTAGGACTTGGGAGTTACCATGACAATATCTTGAGGATCGACCTGCCAAGAAAAAGAGTACCAAGAATCACTTTACTAGTGAAGAGGTAAAGGCACAAAAACAGAGAGATAACATAAAGAGCAAACAAAAAATGAAAACAAAGAACCGAACAAGAAGGGAAATTTTTTTTTTTTCAAAAAATCAATGAACAAACATAGCAATACTGACCTGCAGATCATTGCAGAGGAGAGTGATACCATCTGCTAATATCATGTCAGCATAAGGATCTGTAACAAATGCACCAAAATTTCAATGAATATACACGCCGAGTTCTAATATGATCAAATAATATACACAAAAGGCAGATTGTAAATGAATTTAGCCAGTAAGATGCACGGAAGATGATTCAGCAACAGAAAAAGGGTAATGCTTATGACATAACAGATGGTATAACTGGACAAGAGAACTATCAAACAAATCTTAAAGAAATGTAAATGCCTTTGTATCGGTTGTAAAGTTCCTCCAGATGTCTAGTATCAGTAAAGGATTTGATTTGGGGCTGACTGTAAAACGCATCAAATGCTCCTTCTAAGTGCCAGTCACTAGCCTTTAATGTCTGAAGAGCAACTTTCTCACTGCAAGCCAAACAGAAAGCTCAGTCACGTAAGCAACATGAAATTTGCCACATAAGAACCATGAACAAAGTCATTCAAAACAAATCAGTGGTCGCCAGATCAGATGACTCTACGAAAACCACAATAACCTATAGGCATCGGAAAAAAATAGGTTTTCTAATTGATTTCTTTTAAACATTGAGGGCATTAAAAGGTGCTTTATATGAATTATAATTCTTGGCCCTTCTGCTGCTCTTTTTCCAAAACAAAGAAAAAAAGGCAAGTGGAGATAGTAAGATATCGCTCATTAGACATTCATCATTCATTTATCTATCTTTAGCTGCCTGCAGTAGAGATAACAACCTTGATGGTACACTTAAAAGTTAAGAGCTTTCATTTGTATCAAGCCACCTTACCCAAAACCGGCAATATAGTGAGACCAAGGTTACCGAATTCGCTCGGTGCCCTACGAATCGCGAATTGTTAAAAGCAAATTCTATCATGTTGCTTACTGAAAATACATATAACACATTCTATAAGAGTGAATCCCAAATTGGTAAGGACGTATTCATAGCGAATTCGGTAACCATGAGTGAGACTACCAAGCTACATCGCCTTATGATTTATTTATGGACATTTCAAATGAAACAGGAGGATCAGGTTTATCTTTGGTTCGGGTAGAATACGAGTCAGGTTTATATAGGTCCCAGATCGAATGAAGGTCAAAATGTAGGCCCATGAACGTCTTAATTTCTATATGTTTCTTTTTTAAATATACAATTGACGTATATTTATAACGTATACAATATATGACATTGGCCAAAAAAGTACTCTCCATCTAAATCCAAGTACCCCAATCCCACGTCTCTTTTTTTTTGGGAAAATTTCCATTGTACCACTCGTTTTAACTTTGTACTCATGGTACCTTTGACATTAGGATTTACTGCACAACGTGCCTTTCCCTCATTTTCCCCTTATGGCAACATTAAATTTGCTGAATAAGACACTAACAACCAATTTTAGAAAAAAAAAAAAAAAAGGAGGTAAAACAATTAAATTTCTTTTAAATTCTTTATAAAGCAATCAAAATTTTTCCAAAATATTAAGTTTCAAACAGCACATTCGTCGCGGGTCACGGTCATTATGGTCTAACGTATGTACATCCTAACATAAGTCCCTAAACCCTATCAACACCTTGTTCATGATCATCACGGCCAACATCTGTACATCGAACATAAGTCCCTAAACCCTATCTACACCTTGTTCACTGCTAAGCCTAGTCATCACGGTTCAACATTTGTACATCCTGACATAATTCCCGAAACCCTATCAAAACCTTGTTCGCCACAAAGCCAAGTCTACAATGCTCTTACCAGTGACCACCTATACGATTTCAATATTAATCGAGACCACATTTAAGATGATATTAACTAAATTTAGTGAGATAAGGCCGCGACAACTGATTACGCGACCGTGAAAATATTTGTCCACTCTGCCAAAAAAAGTCACAAATGCCTAATTGAACCACAATCACACCAGTGGCCTGCACAAGCGGTCGTCATGTCTTCTGAACGATCCAACTATTCATGTAAGCCTAATTGATTTGCTTGTTTTATATACAATTTAACCCCTGCTTAATAAGCTACTGTATGCTTACTTTGAGCTCTTCAGAACGATTTTAGCTAACATTTTCCTAAGAGTTGTGGTTTCGTTGTTTGCCTTGGTTTTTAGAATTTTAGGAATTGAGCTTATTACATACATTCCGAAAAATTTGAAGAGTACAAGGAGAGATAGAGTTATAGTCATGACAGGTTGATACCAAGGAGTTCGTCACAACGGAAGTGTGCTTTGTGAAGAACATGGTCATAACCGGCCGGTCTTATTCTGGTCGGCACACATGAATGCCAGACGGTACAAAGGCTTACTTATCGGTATACCAAGCAAGAAACAAAGCCAAATTGTTCAGGTGTTGGTACCGATCAGCACTGACTTGACCCAACCGGTTTTTACTCGTTTAGTTTGGGTTGTTTGCTACGGAGACGACTTAGTATAAATAGCTTAATTTCAGAGTTTAATGTACGCTTTTCATTATTATCGAAAACCTAATAACGTACTTAGCTTTAAAACTCCCTTGCTTTGAAGATATTCACTTCTTTTATCGAACATCAAATTCGGTAATCAAAACCATCTAGTTTCCTTTCTCGTATTCAAACCAATTGTGTTATTTAGTTTTATGACGTTTGTGTTCCTTATTTCATTTATTGCAATTCATATCATGGTGTCAGCTCGGTTATCGGTTATCGTTTTAATTTCTGTCTGACTAATTCTCTATCTAGGGTGCTAGGGGATGGATGAGAAGTACATTACGGATTTGCAATTGAACAAACAATCGGACCACTAATTATTGCTAATACTTAATTTGCATGTTTTATTAGACAATTAATCGGTTATAGGCGACAACCAATTAGTTCAGCTACGAAATCTCAATCTAAGATTAAAAGTCGGATTGTGGTTAGGCTTGCATGTAATCAGTAAGACAACTAATACGTAACAGGAGCCTGTTAGTATGGTCCTACGATTGATTGATCTGAGAGGACCTATTCCATCCGATTAAGGTAATTGATCGTCTACTAACTGTTTATTGTATATACCGCGTTTGTCTCATCGTGCACTTGCGACCCTAGACTTGCTCTTTATTAGTTATATCCGTTTTTAATTGGTTCAATCAATTTTCCTTAGTTGAACAACAAAACTACTCGTTAATAAGTAATCTAGAATCGCCAAAGTTAATAGCAATAACATATATAGTAACAACTATCTCCTTGCGGATTTGACCCTCTTTGACGCTATCTACCAGTTAGTAGTGATTTAGGATCAGTTTGATTAGGTGATACTAGTCATACGACTTAGCCTTGTCACCCGTATTGGGCCTATATCAGCTAAAGCTGGCGTATACCTGGTACTCTATTTAACCGGTTAAAGGGTTTATGAGTAAAATGCTATAACACAAACTTGGAAAACCGCAATATCTCAGGAAATACAAGATTTTGAAGTGAGCTATAAATCATGTAGCTCATAGTCAATATCTGAAGGTGGTAATTTAGTAAAGCGCTTGGCAAAGCTATAAATTCATTTAGTCTTGAAGGCGCATTACCATATAAAGGAAGATATAAAGTAGAGCAATGGAGTCTGCAAATAATTTACAAGAGCTTAGCACATGGTATGCAGTCCAACCTGATACATACATACATAGATAGTAGTAATCGGGGTGAAATAGCCGAATTCCTTTGAAATGATTGGCAAAGACATTTACACGAGCACATAATTAATTTAATGAAGGAATCCCTCAAACAAGAAATGTAAAAGAGTAGAAGTAGTTAAGTGCCCTAATTATTAACAAGAAGAAGAAGAAGGACATAGAAAGCGAAACAAAAGGCGGTGTGCGTGAGTGGTAAATAAGGAGTATAGTCCGTAATACCTAGCAGCAGTAATTGCCATAAACTGCTGGAGTTTTTCGCGGTGTCCTCTTCCGAGTTTGCTCTGCCAATTCAATTCAAAACAACAAGTTACAGATAGTCTTTGTATTATATGAGTACTAAATTCATGAATATATGAATCAAACAGATAATATAATAGTAGTAATCAAAGTAAATAGAGTACGTACCATTTTGGTTGGGTAAGAGTGTGTTGTTGTTGTTGTAGATCTACGACCAAGGAGGGGAGATTAAAAGGGGGAAACACAAACACGACGGTGGTTCGCCAAGGTGGGTTGTGGGTTGTGGATTGTGGGTTGTGGGACTGTCGGAGGAGTGGCTTCAAGTTTCGAAGAATGTCAAATGTGGGCTCTCCTCCTCCTCCGGCTAAGCTGGCAGGAAAGTAGGTGGCTTTACCAATTTCTCACAACTTAGGGCTCACTTTAACCTTTAACACAACGTCACACTTCGACCCACTCATTTCACCTCATTCACTACTCTTTTATCCACTTTTTGCCATCATTTTTTCATATCTCAACTTTTTACTCTAACGAATACAAAAAATTTCTCTTTTTCTATCTCTTAAAACTAACCAAATTATCATCAAATGACTTCATTATTAATCTCATTTCTCATAATTAAGCTATGATTCTTATTTCACTATTACTTTAAGCATTTATTATGTGTGTCAAATTAGATGCAAATAATTATGTAGTGATTAAATTAGGTTTAGATAAAAGTAGGATTTTTGAAATTAGGGATTATGGGGGAAGGGGTGCCTAAGGTGGCAAGGGAGGAGGGCAATGGTGGTGATAGAAAAGTCATCACCAGGGAGCATCAGAGGTAGGGCGGCAGCTAAGGGAGGTGGTAGTTGTTGGGTAAGGAGCAAGGTGGTCTGAGGTGGTCGGCCATCTGTTTTGGTTGTGTGCAGCCATTCAAATAATAATAATAATAATAATAATAATAATAATAATAATAATAATAATAATAATACGTAATTTATCTTCGCAGTACGTTTTTTATTCAATACAATACTTTTTGCACCAAACTTTCCATTGTTTGCCCTTCACTAAAGAAACATTAAACCTAATTCACTCCCCCTTCTCTCTAATACTGAAACCTTAACCATCTTCAAGCACATTAAAATTCTTCAATTATGAATGATTATTCAAGTGACGAACAGGTAATTAATTCGTAACATATAATTAATTTTTTCGAGCAGGATGACGTTGGTTTGGAAAAATTTTCGAACGAACATATAGATATTGGTCATCATTTCATTACGGGAAAGGAGCTCATCAATGTAGAGGAGATGAAAAAAGAAGTTGAAAAAATGGGACGTGAAAATAATATACACATTATAAACTATACGTTCAATGCAAGCGTGGACTGCAGATATATGCTTGTGATAGATCTAGACCGTATCGATCTCTGAAAGGAAAAGCACGTAGTTACTCCAACAAATCTACGGGAACCAGGAAAATTAATTGTCCTTTTAGACTGAAAGGTCTTAGACAAGTGACAAGTATGTGGAAATTGTTTGTTCGATGTGGTTTTCACAACCACGAACTAGATGATAATCCATTTGGTCAAGCAAAGGTTGGCAAAGTCGATCAAGCTACGAAGGAGAAAAAATTAAATTTAAGCAAAAGTCACATTAGTGTTGGTGATATATTGACTCATATCGGGGATAATGAATTAACTTCTAGAAAAGTTTATAATATTCGTCAGCGGGAGAAAGCTAAATCAAGGGAGAACAGAACTGCATCAGAACAGTTGTTGAAGTTAGTGATTGAAAATGATTATCGACATTGGTTTCAAACAATTCCAAGATATGATGACGGTAAGAGGAGTGAGTTAACCGATATTATATTTTGTGCTCCAGGCTCACATGATACGTTGCGTCAGTATCGTTATGTCTTGGTTGTTGATAGTACCTACAATACTAATATGTATAAAATGCCATTGTTAGAAGTTGTAGGTGTTACACCAACTCATATGAATTTTTCAGTATTTTTTGCTTTCCTGCAAAATGAGAAGGAGATTTCTTATGATTGGGCGTTGAAATGTATGAGAGAAGTWTTCAATCCGGATGAGTACCCAAAAGTGTTTATAAGTGACAGAGAACTAGCCCTAATCACTGCTATTGAAAAACATTTTCCGACCTCGAAACATCTATTGTGTAGGCGTCATATAGAAAAAGATGTTGAAGCTTGGGTTAAAGGTGTAACAGGGAGAGGTTACATGGGTGAATTCGCAAAACGGAGATGGGAGACTATGGTGAGCTCATTAACAGAGGAAGAATTTGTSAATAATGAAAAGGCCATGTACGAGGCAGTTCGTACCGTGGGTGGTTTTGAAAATTATTGCAAAAAGACTTGGAT
>VHZZ01003409.1:0-13735 GCA_009801015.1 Silene noctiflora
AAGGGTCGTTGTAGTTGCATGTTTTTGTAGTAGTGAGTGGTGATGGTGGTGGTAAGCGGGAAAGAGAAGAGAAGGTATGAGGGAAAGAGAGTAAGGGAGAAAGAGAAACGTGGGTGGCGCGGCGGTGCGGTGCTCCGGTAGTGGCAGTGGTGACGGTGGCAGTGGACCGGGGGTGAGGGTCGGGTGGTTATTGTGTACAAAGGAAAGAGAGGGTAAGAGGAAGGGGGAAAGAGAATGCAAGGGCAATGTTCGTCTTTTTTATGAAAAACGTCGACGATCCGTTATAAAACGTCGACGATGTTTCGCAATACGGTTTATTATGTACCCGTCCTTATAACTTAGCCCCTACATCATTACTCCCTCTTCAAAACCCCATATCATTTGACGAGGGTGCGAGACGGTATAATTGTCAGGTGGCGTGAGTCAGACCGGTGGCGGTTTGGTTGTTTGTGTGTCGAAGAGGGTACGACCAAGGTGTTGGGGGAAATAGAGAAGTCCAGCGTGGTGGTTGTATGTAGTCGTTTGGTATATAGTGCGAACAATCGAGGTTATTTTCTATAGGTCGAAGGTATGGAATGGACATGTATAGTTTTGGTACTGGTATTATCGCGGCTGCGTCAAGATATGGACGAGGGTTGTAAATAGAGAGTGGTCATAGTTGTTAGGGAGGGTGGTGGAACGACATTGTAAGATAAGGGTGAGAGGCAATAATTTGATGTGAGAAAATGGTGTAGTGAAAAAGGATTAAGGCTAAACACACTACCCCAAATACAATTAATTTTGGACGACACAAATACACTACCATCATACAAACCTTCTAAAAAAGGGAAACATGAAAAGTTATTCTAATAAAACGAAAATAGAAAGTGGGAAAGTTATTATCAATAAGAGGGAGTATATATAATGATGATACTTACAAATGGTGTTCTCCACTCTTTTTGATTTTTATGCTAAAAGTAAAGGTAAATAAATGATCGGGAGAGACTGATTATTTAGTTTTGAATATCCATCGGCTTGGTTGAGGATCACCGTTCAAGAAGATACGCAATTGGAGTGTCTTGGACAAAAACGGTGAGCGTAATTTTCTTGGTTTCTTACCCTTTTCACCGGGATAAAAAAAATAAAAATTCTAGAACCTCTCCTAAATGTCTTACACAAATTCTCTTTTAATACAATGTACCATCCATTTTAAACTTAAGACGAGTTAAATAAATATCAGATTAAATAACAAATTGCATAGAAAATATCGAAATTTTTGTCTTTATTACTACCATCTGATAGTATTTAACCCGTCTTAGTATCTTAAGCTTAAGACGGATAATATAGGTCTTACGCAAGACTTACTGAATGTCTTATAGATAGACCTGGCAAAATTGACTCAACCCGACACCCGAACGCATGACCCGAACCCGACCCGACTCGACCCAATATAACCCGACCCGAATGTTTATTGTTGGAAACTGATTATTACCCATAAATAACTTGATAATAGTTAACCTGAAAATGATCCGAATACGAAATGATCGGAGCCGACCCGTTTCGACCCGGAATTAACAGACTCAAAATAATCCGACCCGATTGACCCGTTTGACGGGTCTACCAACAAAAGCCTCGAGGGACCAATAACAAGAAAGCTAAACATAAAATAATGTTTTACTTGTAGTAGAATTTTTACTATTTATACCCCGTTCAAGGTACCTTCGTTCTCCCATACAAAAGGCCACCCCATATATTAAAACTATACTAGTCTTGCCCTGTACACAAAACAGGGGAGCTTAGTATTAAATCAGAATCTCAACCATTTTCCCCTAAACAATGAGGCTGCCTATCATTGCATCCTCAGGGTTTCTTCTCTTTGTCCTTCTACTTCTACTCCATAACCCCGCTTTCGCATTAAAACAGGTAAAACTCATGTTATCTTATTCTTTTTCCATTCATGTTAAAATCCGCGATGAGATTTTTAAACTAGTAATGAAAATGAAATGAATAACGGAGATGTCATTCATTCCACACTACTATTGCGTACATTTATAATAACCACGTGGAATGGATGGGAGGGAGTATTTAAACTGTACCCATACTTTTATAACTATATCCTAGTCGACCTAGTGGTTAATTATTTATGTCTCTAAATCATATTGCAGTCATATGTTGTGTATATGGGAGCTCACTCACATGGAGAGGAAGTTTCTAAATATGATTTACTTCAAGTTGAAGAATCCCATTATGAATTATTGGGATCTTATCTCGGAAGGTACTATTCTATTGACTTCTACATTACTTGAATTGAATAAAATACTCGTCATATATATATTCAACTAGTTGTATGAATCCATGAACGAGAAGGAGTATCGTTTTTCCAATGATTTTCTATTACGCAAATGATTGATTTTCTGTTTCATATGCAAACAGTCGTAGTTATGCTAAAGATGCTATATTCTACTCGTATACCAAACATATTAATGGCTTTGCTGCCATTTTTGACGAAGAACTTGCAACGGAAATAGCAAGTAGGTTCACCCTTCCTTTCATCATCATCTCTATCTTAATACTAGTATAAATTCCGCGCAGAACATAAATCTATTTTAAAAATGACAAAATTTACAGAGTAGCTAGCAGTTTGATAAGTGAAATGTGTATCGAATAATTAATTTGTTTTGTGATTTTGGGCGATTGTGCAGAGCATCCGAAAGTGATATCAGTGTTTCGGAACAAAGGAAGAAAATTACATACAACTCGGTCTTGGAGCTTCCTAGGACTGGAGAACAACGGAGTAATTTCTCCGAACTCATTGTGGAACAAGTCGAGATTCGGAGAAGATACCATAATTGCTAATCTTGATACGGGTCAGTCATTTTGCCCATCTGCAAATATTCTGTTCAAACTATATGTAGAAAGAATGGTAAAGATTCCTAAGATGTGAAATTGTGACATACTCAAGTCAACACGTGCGAACCAAAAACTGAAATTTTAGGGTAGCGAATTTTCTCAGGTTGTTTTATACTTATGTTAAAGATTTCATATTAAGAATTATTGGGTAGCAAAATTCGGTAATTTTAATTATTTTTCGAAAGTTTTGAGTAACGAATGCTACCCCTTACTACTAGCTAAGTTCCCGGCAAGTCAAGCCCATCAATTAATAACGAATTATGACACTGCTGACTTATATCCCTTATTGCCTTATGTTCATGTACTTTATGAAACTACATTTTCCCGATTGGCAGCATGTTCCATCATTTTTGGAAGATAAATCAGTGGTAGTAGACTAGTAGCTGGTCTTCGTCTACCATATGTAATATACTGTATATATAAGACAAATATATTGTTTTTTCACGTACATTTTACTCATTTTAAGCACAATAATTGTATACATATCTTAAATATTAGACAAGACCAAATTTGCTAAATTTATTTTCTACAAGCATGTTTTTTTTTTGTTATTTACTTTAGTCAATATCAAACTTGACCAATCGTATTTAAATATTCGGTATAATATTAAAAGAAAACAAAAATTGTAGGAGAAATGAATGAGGAATGTTTAGGTTACAATTTCTGTTCTAAATGATTTTGTTTTGGATTTGTCTTAATAAGAGAATTGATAACTCTATTTTCGCAAGTATTTGTTAAGTTTTGGTGCAAATCATTCGCCTTTGTCTAGATTCGAGCCTGTTGGATCATTGGGTCTCTCAGTAAAACTCTTTCTAACATTAGATCTGGCTTTTAATTAAGCTAGAATAAACCTTACCAGTTCATCATCGTATTCAGACTCGATATTTTTCTACTAAATTCTGATTCGTAGAATATGTATAAGTGAGTACGTGGAACGTCAATGTTGGTGTGCAAGATCCAGTTGGGATGATTAATGCTTAAAATTAGTCATAATTTTTTATTTGACAATTTAAGCCATAATTTGGTAGAAATACCCAAAATGTGTATTTGTTTTTGTTTGGTTGACACTTGACAATGCAAGTGCAATAATTGCTAAGTGGGAGCGCCGCATTTGCTCAAGATGTGCCTCCTATTGCTGCGATTCTTACGTGTTGACCAATGGAATTTTGATTTCTCATATTCTAAAACATTTTGAGGACAATTTGATTTTCACATTTAATGTACCACTCCTAACATAAGAAAAAATAAAGGGTTGTTTTATGTATCCTTGCATTTTTTTTAATTCTACGTGGTATTCCTAACTTTTCAAAAAAATCAATGGCATCCCTAAACTTAATGAAAATATCTTAAAATACTCAAAATGTTTTAATTCGCCTCTTTTAAATGTTTCGTTTATGCATTTTTTATTAACTTTTTGCCAATAATTTGTCATGTTATTGACAAAAATATCGTTTAGTAGTTTGGGTATTTTAAGACCATTTTACAAAGTTCAGAGGTACTACTAATGTTTTGAAAAACGTAGGGGTACCACGTAGAATTCGAAAAAACATAGGGGTATCACGTAGAAAAGCCCAAAAATAAAATATTTAAAAAAGGGTGGAAAAAATAAGGATAAAGAGAGAAAAAATAGGTGGCTTATACAATTGTGTATTATTTGATGGAGTATCTAATAACAATTTTTTGAGCTTTTAAAAGTTTTGATTTATAATTTAACTAGTTTTATGCCCGTGCAAAAAATGCACGGGTTTAATTTTAATAAATTGAAAAATCAACAAGAAGGTGAATATATTTAATAAAAATAAGATTTTAGTATTACAGTTATACCGATGTAAAAAGTAAAGAAATTTATACGCTTAACTTAGACGTAAGTAAAAACAACGCATTCGCTCGACATTATAAAATACAGAAATACTTAGTTTTTTAAATAACGAATTATATATTTTTTTTCTTTTATGAATGTTGTTATTATTCATTCGGTTTGTTATTTTTTAATTTTTTTAATTTATTGTTTAAAATTTATTAATTTGTAGTTGTTAACATATGAATTTATGTACAAATTTTCGTTTTTTTTTTGTGCGTGTTTTCTTTTTTTAGCATAAATTTTATGTAAATAAACTTTTTATCATAAACTTAACATATGAATATGAATATTCTGAAATCTGAAGTTTGTAAAAAAAGAAAAACGAATGAAATTGGAGGAGATGGAGTAATTAATTGGAAAAAAATGATCATGGGGTCCATTTACCCTAAAATCAAGCAGCTAATGGAAAGCCTCTAAATGCTTTGACTTTTATAGATAGGGGATTTTTTAGGTGTTAAAATTAAAATCTTATTGAGTTTATATGTATTATTTTTGAGTTTCAATATAATATTTTGAGTTAATTTTTTTATAAAGACGTCAGATTCTTTTCAATAAAGCTCGTAAAATGTACATATAAGCTCAAATTCTTTGTTATAAAGCTCTATATCTATAATACTAGATGTATACAACTGGTTGTATAGTCCACTAATTGTGAAGGGACTATGAGATTAATATGTGTTTTTATTTCTTTTACACTGGTATAAGGTTAATATATGGAGTATAGTTAGAGCAAGTCTAATGATAGTTCTTAATCTCGACTTTGTCAACAATTTTAAAATTCTTTCCATTGTGGCCGGTTCTCCTTGGATTTGTCAATATAAGAACTATGTTTTTATTTAAGAACCAACATGTTCTTCCTTGGGTTTGTCAAATTAAGAACTGGATTTGTCAAACCTAGTTCTTATTCTATCTACCCTATATTTGAAATCTAATTGAAATGAAAGAAGCACATTATAGAGAAAAAGGAACATACGTCGGATGTATAACCTCAAATGTTATTTGTTTTTGAGCATATGAGTATTTTTCTGAGCTTATTACCACAAACTTTTTTTTTGTTTTTGAGCATATGTTTATTTTTTCTGAGCTTATTAAAATTTATAAGTAAGATTTTAATTTATTTTTCCCGTAAAAATTCAAATTTAACTAAGGTTATATGTAATTTTTGATTTTTATTATAATTTTTTGAGATCAATGTTTAAGTGAATAAATACAGAAGCTTTATAGTAAAACTCATAATTTTTAAAACAAAACTCAAAAACTTTATTATAATACTCAGAAACTATAAACTGGTGGTAGTACATCAGATGGATAATCTACTTAGAGCATCTCCAATGGTTTAATAGAAAGACTTGCTTGCAATTTTTAAAAATTGTCAAGCAAGTAGCTTACCATTGGAGCATCGAAAAACAGATACCAAGCTATATGCTTGAAACAAAATTGCTTGATTTTATTGGTCGATTAAGGTGATGTGGGACCACTTAAGCTACATAATTTACTACTCTTCGTTGGAGACGTATGTAGCCGGAAAGCGATGTAGCTTGAAATATTGACATGGCAAATCAAGCTACAAGCTCATGTAGTTTGACATTGTAAATGCTCTTATTGATATAAGTCTACCTTATATTTCACACAGTAAGTGGATTATACATCTCATTTAGTACATCAGATGGTATAGTTTCTGAGCATTTAAATAAAGTTTTCGAGTTTAAAATTATAAGTTTTGTTATAAAGTTTATGAGTTCATTTATTTAAACATTAAACTCAAAAAAGTACATTATAACTCAAAAAATTAACATATAAGCTCAGAAAAATTTGAGTTTTGACGTTATAAAACTAAAATGAAATTTATAAACTTTATAAAACTCAAAAAAACTACACAGAAACTCAGAAACTCACTAAGTGTGAGGTAGTACATCTGATGTATAATCTTTTTTCTCTGTTTCACATGCATGTGTTATTTTTTTTATCTTTTAATATTTCTTAAACCATTTTAGTTAAAACACCCAATATAAACACAGTGTAAATAAATGTAGGGTTTTATCCTTAAAAAATAAACAGAGAGTAAAAAGAGTTTTTACCAATCCGTTTCTTTAATTAGTTGATTTTACCATGGCGAAAAATAGTTATCTTATGGATATAGATGTTACATTATGCTCAGGTGTATGGCCAGAATCAGATAGTTTTAGCGATGAAGGTGTTGGACCAATTCCATCAAGATGGAAAGGAAAATGCCATCATGGTGCCAAAACTGGGAGAGTCCATTGCAATAGGTTTGTATACTTTTCTTTTTTTACCATCCGTAAATTATTAATATTAACCAACTATGAAATTACTCTTCCTTTCATCTCCCACCATCGTTATTTAGTGCTCGTTTTAACCTCTTCAACAACATCAACAACAAAAATTTACATCTACAAAATCAAGATAAATAATTATGCACTTTACTTTTAAATTAATAAATTTGTTTAATGTATATGTTACTTACTGATCCAACCAAATAACATTTTAGTAGTTCATAGAGTTTTTTTTGTCAAAAACTACCTACTATTTACCTCATTTTCATAAATATTACCTAAAGTTTTTAATTTTCCTAGAAACTACTATTTGTCGAATATTTTATACCTTTTTGTCGAACACTACCAAATTGAAATTAATGAGCAAATTCGACAATCTTTTTGCCAAATTAACTAAATTTCCGACAAACAAATCAAAATGTCAATCAAATTAGTCATCATTTCGTCCAAATTAGCCACAATCTCAGCCAAACTAGTCAAAAAAAATATTTTTCGAGTTAGAATTTTGTCTAATTTAATCGGAAATTTCAATTTGGTAGTGTTCGACAAAAGTTAAAAAAGACTAGCTAATTTCTCGCAAAATTAAAAAATTTAGGTAGTATATATGAAAATGATGTAAATATTATATAGTTTTTGACAAAAAAACTCTTCATATAAATTACAAATTCATATGAATTTTAATTTGTTAATAACTCCATCTTTTTATGTGAACCAAACTTAAATTGCAAATCCATATGTGTTTGAAATAACAAGAAGATAATAGTATATAAATATAATAGTTGAACCTTAATCATCATGTTTAAGGTTTTTGGTTGAGATGATTCATCTATCAACTTCAATAACTCATGAAATTTCAACACGCGGTATGACTTATGAGGGAGCCCGAAGATGCTTACCAGAAGAGATCATATGCCCTACGCGAAAGGAGACTACTATCACCATTGATTGATTGTATACTAAAGGCTAAAAAGAGGATACACACACATGGTCCCCTCACCCAAAAATGAAATTTTTAAATCCTTACTTAAAACAAGATGAATGGAGTAGCGTAAAACTGAATCTCGGGACCTTGCTATTGAACTACTCCTCCCTTCCGTTCCGTTCCGGTCATTTATTATTCTTTGGTTTTGGCACAAAGACTAATGTAAGAGGAATGAGCTAATTATAAGATGATAAGTGGACTAAATTGAATGTGAAAAATCAAATTACTTATCAAATGCAATCTTAAAAATAGAAAAGATAACAATTGACTGAGATACCTAAAAATAAAAAAGGACGACAAATGACGGAAACGAAGGGAATACGAAATATGTGGAGCTATCCAAACATGGCAGTAATAATGGTCCTGTAGAACTGTAGAGGTTGAGAAGATGTGGGAATCTATCAAGATAAAAAAGCATTGTAATTCCCTATATTGCATTTTGTGAAAGCTCCATGGCTGACTTAAAGTAATACACCGCGGTGATAACGAGCTAAGCTGAGTACAAGTTTGCCGTTACTCAACTTGTATTTATAAAACAAAACTCGACCTCGAGCTTACCCAAGCTTGAAAAAAATGTGTCCACAATCAAACTTGCGGGTTTAATGCGGACTCGAGCTTATATATAGTTGTTGAATTCTTATTTTTTTTTATGTCGATATTTTCAATAACAAAACTCAGACGGTAAAAATATTTGGCAAATTAGTGAGAAGATATAATCATGATAAAACATTTTTAAAAAATATGAGTAATATCTTACGTAATTACACAAGTTTGAGCCGAGCCAACTTCACGCTTGGCTTGACTAGTTCAATTCTCGAGTCGAGTTTTGACCGAACTAAATTGAATCGTTCGAACTGACCTAATAATTATACACATCCCAAGCCTAGTTTTAATGAACTTTAGGAAATGCAAGAGACTAGCAAGGGAATGAATATTAGTTTGTTCATTTTTTTTTTTGCATTGGTTTCCCTTATTCTTATGTTGCTTTGGAAAATTTGTTTTTCAATTACCAATCTTATCCGTGAGGATATTATGGGTCAATTTCTATTGACCTATTTACTTACCTTATTTAAAAAAAAAAAAAAAAAGGGTAAAAATTTGCTAAGAGTCGATAAAAAGTGAGGTTCCTTTAAGGTGGTCTCACCAATCGTAACTTTGTGGACCATGAACAAGCTCGAGCTGCTCCACTCGTGGCAATGCTTGTTAAGTTTGAATGGAGGCTTTGGTCCAGACTCCGGACCAATCTCTTGCTTGCCTCTACTCATGCGAACTCAGTCTTTGCACGCTCCTTCTAATGGTGGGCACTGGGCACATCCAATTCTCTACGTGGTTTTTCGCAAGCTAGCAAACCAGATACGACTGTTTCGTGTTACCTACTTCCCTCTTCTTAACATCTTTCACATTACCTTTTTTCGAGTCAATTTTAGAAGGATAATGATAGGGCGTCACCCTCTCACATATGTGAGAGGGTGACACCCAATCTCGGCACCACCCGGTGGCGCCCTATCATTATCCAAAATTTTATAACTTTAACCATAAAAATGTAAAAAGTTATAGTTGATTATGATGTAATATTTAGATCTTATTTGGTTGTCTCCATAAAAATGGGTGAATTGGAAAATCTCATGATTTGAAAAAATGGAAGATGTTTGGTTACTCCAAATCATTGGATTTTCTTTTTTCCATGAATTTCCAACTCCTCCATTATGGGGTAGTTTAATTACCTAGCCCTCCCTAGGTAATTGGAAACTCTTGTATCAATTCAATTCCAGGATGTAAATCAAACGCGTTTTGGGCAATTCACCTGAAGTCAATTCATGTGTTTTGTAAAATCATGGAAAATTAATTTCCGCATGTCAACCAAACGAGGTCTTACTTATTTGCATTTGTTATAAAAAAAAAATTATAAAATTAAATCTTGAACGAAAAAAACCACATATAAATACCAAAAAACAATGCCAAATTACTGCATTGAGCCACGCAAAAGTAATGTAAGAGATCATTGGCATATTGAAGATTTTGGAGAAATTCAAATAATTTATAAAATGAGTAAATTAGATTTTAGTTCCTTTTAAAACCAATTTTAAAATTACTTTCTTTTGAATTCGTTTTTTTTTAAATTACTCCCTTAAATTGCATTTTTTTGCTAAAATTACTTCCTTAAATTGCATTTTTTCTTAAAATTGTTTCAAAACTCCAATTTAAGTTGACTTATTTCCTCTTGTTTTTGAACTCCCCTACATTTATCTACATAGTAATACCTTTTAAAGTATAGATTGACTAAGCCACAAACGGAATAAGTTCAAAAAAAAAACGAAATAATTCACTTAAAGGAGTTTGGGAGCAATTTTAGCAAAAAATGCAACTTAAGGGAGTAATTTTAGCAAAAATTTCAAATGGGAGTAATTTTAAAAAAAAATGATTTCAAAAGGGAGTAAAATCCAATTTACTCTTATAAAATAACAAAATGATCCCATTTATTCACAAATACTACTATACAACCTATCGTACAAGTGTACAACCATAACAAATCTAACCGAGTTTATGTGTATTTTTTCGAGTTTTATTATTTTTGATTTATATTTAAATTTGTTGATGTCAAAATTAAAATTTAATTGAGCTCATATACACTATTCTTGAATTTCATTATAATTTTTTAAAACCAATTTTTTTATAAAATAATAAAGGATCCTATTTATTCAAATAACGCTCGTAATGTATAAGTCTAAGCTCAAATAATTCATTATAAAGCTCCTTTCTTTTAAGGGTGTAGTGGAAATTATCGTGAAATCTAACTTGATTAAATACTTTTGAAAACTCTCGAAGAATATAATGAAATAAAGTAAAATGACTTAGTCATTTAATGTAGTTAACGCAATTTTCATCGTGGGTTGTTCGGAAATAATTTTGCTTTGTCTTGCTGACACGAGTGTAAAGATGCGTACATTCGATCGTCCCTTAACTCGAAATTTGCGGCGCCATTGAGACACTATGGAAATGTTTTTGTTGTATTCGTTTTACTATGAAAGAAGTCTATAACGCGAGTATTCAACTGATTGAAGGAAATTAATAGGAGCAAGGTACTTCAACAAAGGCTACTTAGCAGCCTTATCGACGAGCAACATAACCAACATTACCGTCGTGAACAGCCCGCGGGACTACGATGGGCATGGGACTCACACACTGTCGACAGCCGGAGGATCAATGGTCCAAAAGGCGAGTGTATTCGGGTTTGGGCAGGGTGTTGCTAAGGGCGGGTCACCTCTAGCCAGGGTTGCAGCATACAAGATATGTTGGCCACCAATCAATGGGAACGAGTGCTACGATGCTGACATTGTGGCTGCCATTGACGCGGCCATTGCTGATGGTGTCGACGTTATTTCTGCCTCAATTGGCGGTGATCCTGCTCCCTACTTTAATGACAGTCTTTCTATTGGTTCGTTCCATGCTACTATGAAAGGTATTTCTGTGGTTTGCTCTGCTGGTAATTCTGGTCCGACTGTTGGTAGTGTTTCAAATACGTCTCCTTGGATGTTTACCGTTGGTGCTAGTACTATGGATCGAGAGTTCACGAGTTGGGCTGTTCTTAGTAATGGTCATCGTCTTAAGGGACAAAGTTTGGCACCCAAGTCGCTACCCAAACACAAGTACTACAGTTTGATGAGTTCCACTGATGCTAAAGCCGCAAATGCCTCTGCTGCACAAGCGTAAGAAAACTCAAACATTGTAATCCTAAGTAAAACCGTACATCAGTAATTTATCTTCGTATCCACTGACATTAACTAGACTTTCTGATGATATTTTAGGAAATTATGCGAAATGGGAACTCTGGATCCGAAAAAGGCAAAAGGAAAGATAATTGTTTGCCTTAGAGGAGTGAATGCAAGAGTAGAAAAGGGTGAGGTGGTTGCATTAGCTGGTGGTGTGGGTATGATACTTGCGAATGACAATGCTTCTGGTAATGAAATCATTGCTGATCCTCATGTTCTTCCAGCTTCTCATATAAATTACACAGACGGCCTTCAAATTTTCACATTCTTGAATTCAACCAAGTAAGAAACATTTTCTCCTTCATTTCTTTTTCTTCTACTATACGTAGCGACTGCACTAATTCTTAGGTAAGGCGACCTTACACAAGATTAGTATATGGCGTTTTTCTAAACTTCGTTTCAATTGTTTTTTTTTTTCTTAGAGGATCATGGTTGATCCATTTTATATAATTCCTCGTCATGTCAAATATATTTATACGGAGTACTATTTTGTGATAGGTATCCAAAGGCGCTCATAACACATACAACTACGCAGTTGGGAACAAGGCCCGCTCCATTCATGGCAGCATTTTCATCGAAAGGGCCTAATACCGTAACACCAGAAATTCTCAAGGTTATTATTGTCACCTCTCAATTTGAGGACTTAAAACTGTTTTTGACTCCGGGAATGAAAAAAATTATGTATATTGTTTTTCAGCCGGACATAACTGCACCCGGGGTTAGTATAATAGCAGCATATACAGAAGCACAGGGACCGACAAATCAAGTGTTCGACAAACGTAAGGTCCTATTCAACTCTATATCTGGAACCTCAATGTCATGCCCTCATGTCTCCGGCATTGTGGGTCTTCTAAAAACACTCTATCCGCATTGGAGTCCAGCAGCCATCAAGTCCGCCATTATGACAACTGGTAAATTATGTTACACAGTATTTAAAAAACTTCATACAAGTATATTTCAAACTCTCAATAACATTTTGTGTTACTTGCAGCAAAAATAACCGATAATGTGAGGGAGTCGATATTAAATGCGTCCAACATAAACGCTGATCCATTCAGTTACGGAGCTGGTCATGTTCATCCTAACAAAGCTATGGATCCCGGTCTGGTGTATGACCTAACAGTGAAGGACTACATGAACTTTCTTTGTGCCCTCGGTTATAATCACACTACTATGGCTTTATTTTCGAAAAAACCATATGCTTGTCCTAAAAAATTTAGTGTCACCAACTTGAATTATCCCTCAATAACAATTCCTAACCTTCGTAAATCGACTACCATTACAAGGACTCTTAAAAATGTTGGTTCAGCAAGCACATACTCTGTACATGTTCGAAACCCATATGGTATCTCAGTATCAGTAAAACCGCGAGTATTGAAGTTTGATAAAAACGGCCAAGAGAAGAAGTTTTATGTTACCTTCAGGGTACAGAACAGGAAGGCTGTCAAGGAGTATGTATTTGGGAGATTAACTTGGTTTGATGGTGTGCACTATGTTGGTAGCCCTATAACAGTCAAGTTACTAAGTTAGCATAATACTTAGTTGAATTATTGCTACTGAGTAGCATGTTTTATTTTAATTATAATTGTATTATTGTCTACAAAGTTCAAACGCTGTAATGTTAGTTTGATGAGAATAAGTTTTCCGAGTTACTCCGTATGTAATGTTTAAGTGAGCAAAGCGACCTCTTGTCTCCATGATCCGAGGACGCTATTTCATTGAGAGTCGGATACTCGAGCACAATTATTACAAGTATTTTTTGTTACGAGGTATTAGAGAGTTAAACTTTTATCGATTAAAAAAATTAATGTTGATGTTTTAATATGAGTGGAAATAAAAATTTACCACATTTATATTGAGTTTAGTCAGGGGCGGCTAAGGCCCAGGGCGCCCCGCACCAGGCCTCCAAATTTGGGGCCCAAGTTCGTAATCCCTCATT
>VHZZ01003409.1:40642-68943 GCA_009801015.1 Silene noctiflora
CTCAAAAACTTTATTATAATGCTCAAAAACTATATAACTGGTGGTAGTACATCGGATGTATAATCTACTTACTGGATAAAGAGTTAGCCGGGCCACGGGGTGGGTTAGAGATTGAGTGCCTACATCTAGTCTCGTTCTCTCCGTCCGAAGATTCACTTAATGTGACTTTAACATGCTCTCGCTCTTTTTAGATTGGAATAAGGGGTGCGAAAACTCTCTTAAAAAAGGTGAGGTGGTTCACAAAAAGAGTCAAAGACATGCAAATCATTAACATTATTCGCCATTGAAAATATAAGACGGGTACACATAAATGTTAACTCTAAAACCATCACAAGGTTCACAATTTGATGAAAAGGCTTGCGTATCACACATAATCATTGGGGGAGGGAAAAAATGATAAAATTTGACATTATACATATCTTTATCAACAACATTCACCACATGTATATTCATAAAGGGTGGGGTTGCATAAAAAAAGATAGGGTTAGGTCACTTGAACTACTAAGTCCAATCGCTATTTGTTATCGACAGATTACTTCAAATCGTCCACAAATTTAATGAACTTCCCAAATTACCCTTTTCACTCCAAACATTTCAATCAAACTATCGACAAATAGTTTAATTGACAAATCCAAACTAACAATTAATACCGAATAAACAAACAATTGAAGACCCTTTGATTTGATCTACGAATCGAAAAACGTTAAACTAATCGACTTAAACAAATCGAGTTTTCTAAAATCAAAACAATGAATTACCAAGTCAAGCAACGTTAGACTAATCGAGGTAAAACGCATCAATTTAAAAAGAAAATAAAAATCAAAACGACGACTTACCTAATCGTGACAATATAACTAATCGACTTTTTTACTAAAAGAAAAGAGTAGATATGCAATTCCCACTTCCTAACAATTGTTTTACTAAAAGAAAAGAGTAGATGTGCAGTTACCACACTTCTAGACATAGGTTTTAAACTGGAACATACACGAACCGAGTCAGAGTAGGTTTGGAAAACTAAACGATTTTTTTACTAAAAGATAAGAGTAGATGTGCAGTTCCCACCTCCAGATATAGGTTTAAACTAGTAGAACATACACGAACCGAGTCGGAGTAGGATTAGAATACAGATCGGGTCAGACTTTGAGAGGGTATATACCAATTACCAAAGGAGCGAAGAGTGAACTACTTTTGGGTGTTCCCACCACTTTCACCATCTTCTGTGGGCTGCATCACAACCTTGGAAGCCTTATCAACACTGTTGGGAGTTCCCTCCTTTGTCTCCTCCTCCTCCTTTATATTATTTCCATACTACCATACATTGATCACACTTCACAATTAATTACAGTAATTAATTGGAATGGGGACGGCAACCTCGAAAAATTGGGACACCAGCTCTAATGGCGGCGACGAGGACGACGAGAGAGAAGAGAATTCAAACGGAGGGCAACTGTATGTTTCCCTTAGAATGCAAAATTATAGTCTTAAAGACGAACTTATTCCTCATGTTTTTGGTTCTGCTCCTTTAGTTGGTTCCTGGGACGCCTCTAAAGCTGTCAGTTTTCACTTCCTACTTCTTCTATCAATTCAATTCATCTTAATTAATACGCTTTAGTATCGAATACGTCTTAGCCTAGTGTTTATAATAATGACGCGGTACACCCGTTATACTTGTTTATTTCAGTTGCCAATGGAGCGGGAGTCGACCTCATTGTGGGAGTTGAGTTTTGTGGTACCTCCTAATCATGGTAATTACCTTATACTCTCTTTTACTGCATGCATTGCTTCAATGAATTCAGTATGCTTCTTTTTAAGACTGCAATTATAATAGTTGCATCAATGTATGTTAAATACTTGCTCTCTATTGCGTTTTTCATGCCAACTTACAATAACTCTTTATACTCCCTATGTCCGGTCCTTTGTTTACCTATTCCATTCTGGGTGTCTCGGTCAATTGTTTACCTTTCTATTTTAGGAATGCTTTTGATGGAAATTTGATCATCGACACTAAATTTGGTCCACTTGTCATCTAATAATTGCCCCCTCCTCTTTCCTTGGTCTTTGTGCCAAAACCAAAGGGAAACAAATGATTTGGATGGAGGGAGTATGTCATAGTTTAATTTATTCGAGCAAATTGAAACAACTTTTATTTCGGCCTAATCATGGTCATCATGCTCTTTTACCCTTTTTTTTAAATCTATGTGAATGGAGGGAAGTGTATTAGATTATGAAGCTCAATCTTTGTGGTTCTGTGACTAATCACGCCATGATGCTGGTTTAATATTATGAAGTTGTGAATTTGTTCGATACATTGATTAAAGTTAGCTTCTTGTTGTTTTGAACCTCAATATTTGGTGTTCTACTTGAGCTGGCTTGGTTGAATCACATCCTCCAATGTTTGAAAAGTGCCATTCTTTTAATTACTGTCTATATCCAAGCTGTGGATTGGGGTCAATATGTTTGTTTAAATTGGTTCGAGTTTAACAAACGCACTCAAAGGGAAGGGACAAAACAAAGGATGAATTCCAAGTGAACAATTTGAATCTTGTTTTAACTGAAATTTAATTTGCTCTATTTTTGTAAATCATGATAATCGAGCACACTTCCGTAGCCTTCTTTTATGTGTTTTGAGTTACTGAATTTCCGAAACTGAAACTTTTTTGTAATTTAAGCACAATTTAATATTGCTGATAAATGTACTGTAGAAACGTTGGATTTCAAATTCTTATTGAGGCCGAAGGACAGTGCTACGCCGTGTATAGTCGAGGAAGGTCCGAATAGGATATTGTCCAGGGGCAGGTTGCAAGGAGATGCAACGGCTGCTCTGTTTAAGTTGAGTAATGATGATGCATTGGAATACCGGGTGCATATTAAGGCGGATAGGGTTTCACCCTTTGATCTTGCAGCTAGTTGGAGAGCTTACCAAGAGAATCTTCAGCCTTCTGCTGTCCGTGGTATTCCTGATGTTAGCATTAGTTCAGTGCCGGAGGCAGGCAATGAGGTATGCTTTTCTTGAAATGTTTGATTTCCGTGAGGTACCTGTCAGTCTGTCACTTAGAGGAGATGTTCTGTGTCTACATGTTTGCTTACTCCCTCCGTTCCGATCATTTGTTTACCTTTGATTTTGATACAAAGACCAGGGAAAGGGGAGGAGACCATTTGTGGTGGTTGTTAGTGGACGACTAGTAGACCATAATGGATTTATATGATCAAATTACCCATAAAAAACTTTCTTAATATAGAAAGGTAAACAAATGAATGAGACCTAAAATGAAATAGCTAAACAAATGACCGAGACAAAGGGAGTATAAATTTTTTATTTAGTTTACATACATCATTCAGCTTTTTGTTTGTTTGACTTAATCTGTTTGTTTAAAGACACTTTCTGTGATTTGATGTCAAGTTTTAAAGCTGTTTCGACCAAGTTCGATAACTTAATCAAGAGAATTATTCCGAACTTTGTGAATTGTGCTACTAGCTGTGTAAAATTTGTAATGTCTAAATATTTGCCTAGAGGGCGATGAACATACTTTAAAAAATTAAATTCACTTGTGTCGAAGATGCCTCCAAAAGATGCTCTTTATCGGGTATTGGTTTCAGACAGTTTGATTCCATTTTGTATCTGTTTGTCTACTCTAATATAGACTAAAAACACTTGCTCTCAGGTTTATCTAATTTGTAATGGGATTCTTGAGAATAACACAATCATGTGTCATGCATATGAATTTTCATTTTTTTGAAAAAGATCCTTTATTTGTAAAGATTAAGAATCTTCTTACTTACATCTACAATAGCCAACTTATTTCCTATGTAGTTAATACTTAATAATACTCATTTCCTTGCCACAAAAATGCAGAGTGGGTCTTCAGCTAGCCTGGAGCTTGATCTTGAACATTATGTTGTCCCATCTCCAGCAACATCTCTTGTTTATCCTGCTAACTTGGCTGAAACTCCTAGGTATATAGCCGGCAGAAGTTCTGCACTTTCTAAGACGGGTGGTAGCTGCAATGATCGGGCCAATACAGTTAAGGTTTGCTATTTGTTTTTCTTTTAGATAATATGACATGATTTGGGAAGATTTTTCTTTTCACTTTTAAAGTGCCATTCTGGATAAAGTTCATAGCAGTAGGTTCTATTAACTAGTTGTGGAATATGTTAAAGGGTGGCACAACTACATTTGACCCTGTTTATCTGCTCACTTTGCTTTTTCCTTAATGCCTCTCTGTTTCTTGAGCCTTAATTACATGCGTGCTCTCGCTCTTACTTACAGTCAGCGATGCACTAATTTGCTAACTGCTTTTCTTTCTTTCGTTTCATTAAAGTTGTTTTGCTGGTTACAAACTTGCCAACAACAAAACTAATTTTGGTTCTAAATGTAGCATAGTTTCCCATTTCCGTTGGAGCCAAAGCATAGCAGATTGTGTCTTTGGAATATGACTAAACTCTTTGTATTCTCTAAGTTGTGCTCTTTTTTATGCAATTCTTGAAACAATTTTGGTTACTAGTCATATGAATGCGTGGTAGGGTTGCATACATGTGACCCTTTTACTGGCTATAGATGCGAGCCTTTGAGTCACTGATTTTTATAGGACAAAATAAAGTGTAGAGATGCTTGCCTGTTTGTCCAAGAGGATTCTTTTTTGATCTACTGACATTTATGTTACATTTTCTGTGAACCTATGCTATGAAATTCCCCTTGTTGGGTCATTCAAGTATTCAACACTAAGGATGGACTTAGAGGGAGTAAAGTTAGGGGAGTGAGTTCTATTGATTGGTTAGTGAGTTGGGATTGAGCGAAACAGAGGGATCCATTTTCCTTCCACTAAGATAAATTAAAATCTTTCCATCTGGTAAAATATTTAGAAGGAAAACCCAATATCCCTGTTCTCTTTCCCTTCCCGCCTGTAATTAAATGGGTAAGTCTCAGGTTTATAAAGGGATATGTTTTGTTAAAGTCAATTGGGCTTCAGGCTGAACTCCCTCCTGGAAGTGTACTAAATGAGTAAAATGAGCCTACGAGTTGGTAATTAATTTATTGGGATGTTGGAGCTTGTGGCTCATACATTGTTTAATCATGGTTGAGTCCATGCTTGGGTAGAATAAGAGGAGTGTTTTTGCTTCCATTACTAGTCTCGAGAAGATTTTTTAATGAAGTGCATATGCAGCTGGTTTTTTAGGCAGTTTTGAGGGATATAACTATATAAGACCAACTCTTTTAGCAATATGGTTGCTTAATTTAATATGAACATGTAACTTAATATAGTCTCTGATAAGGGATATGCTTTCTATATAGTTTCTGACGTATTAAGCAAACACCATGATACAAATTGGTGCAAACCTTCTCAGGATTCTCGGGTTGAGCGTATCCAGAAATCCAGCTGCCCCCTACTAATTGTGCATTTTTGGCATTTTCTGTCTGTCTACTAGTTGCACAATTTTTTTCAATTCTATTAATTTAGACTTTGCCCATCAATGCTATGTAGAGAACTCTCCAAAATCTCCTATATAGATGCAATATAAAGGATTTGCAAGAAAACGTCTGAGAAATCTGTATAATACAAACTCAGGGGGCACTAATCTCTATTAACGTAGCGATTTCTATTACAAAGTTCATTAGCGAGAGTTCCTTGAACTCATAGATGTTGGGAAGCCTACAGGTATGGTACCCTGGTTTTCCACTTCAAGGGAGCAAGGCTAAGATTGGGGAACCATGTTGACTGCAGAAGCAATAAACATAGTACAACAAAAATCTCTGCAAATATTTCTCCTATGATTTGCTAAAACTGTACTCCATAAAACAAAGGGAAGGATAAGGGGAGATCTTTAAACTTGGTGTCCATTCATTCTGAATTAGTAGTTCAGTAAATAGCTATAGTTATCGAGGGACCTTCATCTGCTTCCATTGACATAACCCAAAAAAAAAATACATAAAAGACATATAACAAATTAGAGGTTAGCAGTATGTGCGAAGCTGTGTATGTTTAGGCTGCACAGTCTTTGAATGCACCAGGTCAATAATAGGTGGAAGCACTATTTTTGCTCTCTTCTTTGCTGGGACTTGCCTCTTCCTGCCATTGAATTGGCTAAAATTATTGGAACCTATTGGGTGCTGTCTCTGTGAAGCTAGTCTTCTTGATATCATGATGCTATATATTTTAAATATGCTAGCTTTGTGAAGAACAAGGCAATGATAATATGATATCTTTCTGAGTCTAGATGGCTTCTTTTGGGTTATTTATACCTTCTTTATTTATTGTTTTATTCCCTGTTTTAAGTGAGGGTATGTGTGATAGAGTTATTAACTTGGCTTCTCTTTGGTTATACTTTAGAGTCTATTGGTTTTCCTTGTTTATTTGCTAATGATGTAAAAATATAAACTGCACTCTCTTTTTCTTCATAGGTGTTCTTTAGAAAATCTTTTCTTTTTTAACGGTATCAATGCTCTTTGTAAAATTTCATTTTCTGAAACATGTTTATTCACCTTGACTCTAGACCTATCCCACCTCACGCCCTTTAAAAAAGGGAAGAGAGCTAATATTTTCTAAAGGTGTGATGTACTATGGTCTTTCTGCAGGAAATGGGAGTAACTATACCAGATCCTGCTAAAGTGTACGCATCTCCACCAGCCATGGAAACAAAATCAGCGGCAACTGTTTCATCTTCACAGAGGCAGGAATCTCATAAGGGATTATTTGTGGATAGAGGTGTAGGTTCTCCTAGGATAGTTAAATCGGCTAGTGCTGGTTCGATTACGAGTAACACGAAGCTTGGCTCGGAAACCAAGGTCTTTAAAAGCCGTCATTTCTTTTTCTTGGTGGAGTTTGTCTTTTTTTTCCCTTGATTTTAATTTCTATTCCCTATTCCGTGTTCAATTTTAGAATGCCATGCCAGCAGCTGCTGGAGCAGTTGCAGCAGCAGCTGTAGCTGACCAAATGCTTGGACCAAAGGAGGATAGACATTTGGCCATTGTTCTGGTTTGTTATGCATAAATATTATTTTCGTAACCTTTTGTGTAGTTATTTATCTCTCTCATGTTTTTCGCTTTACTCCATGCTTTATCAAAGGTTGGTTTGCCTGCTCGAGGCAAAACTTTCACTGCTGCTAAATTAACGAGATATCTTCGATGGTTGGGCCATGACACTAAGCATTTTAATGTAGGAAAGGTGAGTAATGGCCTTCTTCAAATATTATTGTTCTCTCTCTCTGTTTTTTTTTTTCATCAGTTAAGTCAGGACAACTCACAACTTGCTTTCTTACACAGTATAGGCGCCTGAAGCTAGGAACTAATCAGGTAAAGTTTAGCTGTTAAGTTCAAGTTGGTTATAATTCACTCTGTCATTCGTAAATGGGAAGATAGATCTATAAATATAAGTAGAAAGAAAGTCATATGTCTCCTTCTCTAGTTCTCTATAATAGCTAAGGTGTAATATATATATATATATATATATATATATATATATCCTGTCCATCATTATTTTTTTCTCGCTCTTTTTATTTTTTATTTTTTATTCCGAGTACTCCTATTCTGGGGATTGAGCAATGAAGAATGTCTCAGTGAATTTTGTACTCATCTTATATTGTGAATTTACATTTGACTCTGGATGACAATCATGAAATTTTGATCATGGGTAATTAATACATTTTCTTGGAATTTTTAAGGCAGGGGAAAACTGTGTACTGTGAACCTGTGGTACATCTGACCTCTTTCTAACCCAACAGGGGGGGCTTTTGAAACATTGGGGGGTAGTTGTAGTAGTATTGGTAATTGTTATTAACCTCTTTTGTGCTTAATGGATGTTTATTCTGTTGCAGGCTGCCGACTTTTTCAGAGGCGATAATCCAGAGGGCATTGAGGCACGCAATGAGGTAAACTCATTTTTATATAGATCTTACTACAGTGATTATATTTAGAAATTGTTGTGCATATTCGACTGTCAGTTCTACATCTGGCGTTTTTCATTTTGAAACTTGATCTGATAATCGATCGACTAAATTACTAGGATGCCTTTGCTCATAAGAAAGAATGGATCCACCCGTGATAGTAACGGAACTTTGTGCAAAGTTCCCTCACGTTGTATGAGAATTTCTTTCACGCAATAACTTGACTTTAGGGGATTAACCCCTTGGTAGCTAGATGCGATAGGGTAAATACCAATCAACTCAATCTGCTGTGGGACTTTCCGTTTAAGAAAGGTTGGGAGAAACCATTTTGATTTCCTCGTCCCGTAATGAAAGACAGACATGAAGGAATTCGTATTGGTATAGCTTTGCCAATGGAGTTGGACTCTCGTGTCAATCTGAATGGAATAAATCATCCTTGGTAGCTATATGCGATCGGGTAAATACCAATCAACTTTATGTCAAATTGTCATGATGTAGTTCATTTAACTTAGGTTCAGCGGCAAAGTTTTGTTACTCAAGCCGGTTATTACCATTTTTTGGGGAATTAGAGACTTACCTGTTCCTCTAAGGCCAGTCTAATTGCGTCACTCAAGCGAGTTGTTGCCTTCCGGTGTTAGAATTCAGGTGGCAATATAGTTTCACGTGACGTTTCAACATGAGATTGAGGCGGAGATACTAGCCAAGCACTGCTCACTTGTTCTAAAGATCTTTAGAAATGTAACGGCAAGACATGCATATCGTCATCATTACCTTCGATTCGAATATTATTATCCAGCTACCCTTTCACAATAACACCATAAATGCAATTACATTAAACTCTCAAAACATTTACAAAGCTGTTGAAATCGGTATCTCGGCACCGATCTGGTACCATGACACAAACCTCCTTTCTTCTCTAATAATACAGATGATATTCCCTATGTGCCCCTCCACCGAATATGTGATGATCACATGCCACATCAACAACAATAGAGCCTTAGTCTCGACATGATTTGGGGTTGGCTGTCATGAATCATAATCCAAAACCGTTTAGGCATGAATCCACCAATATGGCCAAAGGTATGGTAAGCTAGGTAGCATTAAAACGGACACGGACACGTGATACGGCAACCCATGAAATTTAGGACACGGGACACGCTATTTATATTTAATAAAATATATATTTTATGGTTATAAATAACGTATAATTTTATTTTTGTAATGTATTTCATATTAAATTTAAATAAGTGAAGGTAAAATTTGACTTTGACAATAATTAATTCTCATTTCCCACCCAATCCCATCTTCTAATCAATTTTTTTTGACATTTTATTCCTCGTCTAAACTGTAACATGTTTATGAATGTGTCCGACGAGTGTCGGGTGTCCAGGTGTCCGACACGGTGTCGGACACGGGATGGCTACTTAGAAGGAGTGTCCGTGCTACCTAGATGGTAAGAACAAAAGTAAAATGTAATAAAGCGGGTTTCGTGACTCATGCCATATTGGATTAGTCTGATGGAGGGTAGGCTTTTGGCGGCCGCAGAGACGGCGGATGAACGGAACAATTATGGTGTAAAAATAAATCAAAGTAGAAATTTGTGGAAACCAAAAATTAAAGTGACAAAGTGATTTGTAAAATAATGAGTCTAGAAAATAATAGTTCTGAAGTAAGTAAAGAAATAAAACTCAACCACATCTACAAAATAGATTTTTCTCTCTACAACGCCCTCACCCACAGTGCCACACCATATTCTCACTAATCCCCAAACAATTCATATTGTTTTCAGTCACCCTTACATATTTAGTTCGGTCTTCCTTTTCCCGTAACAATATTATCCTTTCCTTATTTTTCAAGCCTCTTCATGATTTGCGTCGCACATGGCCAAATCGCCGTAAACAGTTTTCTCTCATCTTATCTTCTATTGATGCAACACCTACTTTCTTCCAAACCACCTCGTTCCTCAACCTATCATTGCTAGTGTGGCGCACATCTAGCGGAGCATACGTATCTCAGCTACACTAATCATATGCTACATCATGAAGGAAAAAGCTCTAATGGATTTAGAAGTCATTTAATTTAGTTGATCCTAAAATAACACAAAAATTTATGTTTATCTAAAAAATGGACTTGAAATTGGACGACACCTTAAGTGAAATTCTTGACATGCTTACATTTATGCAAGCTTAGTATTTAATTCTAAACAAGCCGTGTGATAGAGGAGGAGGTAGTGAGAAGAAGAAGGAAGCAAGACTGAAGAAAAAGAAGGGTAAGTTATGTTTGTTCCTCAATGAAATGTGAAAAAGTTGGTTTGCATGATAAAGGATTGATTTGAATTAGAACTCAAGCCAGTGTTCTTTGTGTGGCGAGGATGAAGAATCTGATAACTTTGCTCTCATCCCCTTGGCCTTGTGATTGTGGCAGTTTTCCTTCTCATTTTTTTGGTTTGACTGTTGGAGTTGAATTCTTCGTCGTATGGCTAAAGACGCTCCTTTTGCTTGAAAGGGAAGGATGAAAAATGAGTGCAAATTTGGAAGATAGCTCATTTGGTTTACATGGGGCTAGTCGGATTCTTGGTATTAAGTCTCGGTTTGAGTCTTGATCTCGGAGTCTTTATTCTCCGTCTAATCTAATCCATATGAATTATTTAGCTTCTTATGTACGAGTAATTCGTATCTGCTGTTGATAGAAATTGGATGGTAGGTAGTGACTATGTGCAAACAAAGTGGTTTTTGTCAGAACATCATGTGGCTAAAAGTTCCAGTCTTTTGTTTGGCTAAATTGCTGTGTAGAGGCCTCATGTCTATGATTGCATATTATTAATTTGGTGATACAGTTATTACTTACAAAATCATACCCATAATGACATAAATCTGAGGCGAATCACATTCTGATTACTGACGAGAACATAGCCTTGTTTTTGGCCCTTCATGATTTTTTGTTTTTTTCTCATATACCCCTGCTGGATTTTGTTAGTCTGTCAGGGTTAATTTGTCAGGTACTTAAATTGTCTGACATATAGGGGCGTCAGCCACCAGAAAATGACCTCTTTTCCTCTTATTCATTGCTCAAGCCACGTGTGCATGATTACTGGATGCTGAAGCTTCCTGTCAATTTATGCCAAACCCCAAGCCAGTGGTTTGATAATTGTTGGCCAATATATAACAAATATTATCGTACTTGGATCTGACACGGTTTTCTTCTCTTGGATAATCTGATTAGGAGTCCCATCTGTTAGTTCAATTTTAAAGATGCTCAGCAAGAACAACCTTTCTGCAAGCAGAAAAACCTTTGAGAATTTATTTTTTTCATTGTGTTACAAATTGCACAATTAATCTTTGTTAATTGTCATATTATTATCTTACGTGCTCTAGCCTGATTGCATTTGAAGGAGTATAATTCACCACCTTGTAACAATAATTGGTGTATTACTAATCCTGTTTATCTCTGACTGTACTGTAGGTAGCTGCCCTTGCAATGGAAGATATGATATCTTGGATGGAAGAAGGAGGCCAAGTATGTGTTATTCATTATACTTTGATTAATGATTATACTTGGCAGTGATTGAGCCCTCTGATTACTCGTACAATGATGATGTTTGCGCTTTATATTTAAATTAGGTCGGTGTATTTGATGCTACAAATAGCACTAGAGAAAGGAGAAATATGTTGATGAAATTGGCTGAAGGAAAATGCAAGGTACTTGGTAATGTTTGATATAAATCAATTGCAATATATTTGTCGTACGACAATTGAATGACATAAATAAATACTCTCTCGTTTTGTAAATACCTCCCACTTCTTATGTATGCAGTAATTAAGGAGTATAATATCTACTCCTACTTAGTTTTTCTATGTAATGAATACAGTGGTCTTTGTGAAACAGAGGGAATATAACACATTGGGCCACCTAAATGTGATGCCAACGTGAGAATAACGTCCTAAATTTTTGTTTTAGTTTTTGTAATTTGTTCAGTCATTTTTCCAGTTTATTAATTTTTGTACTCATGCTATAGGTACAAAGCCCATTTGTTGACATAATTTGACATACTTGTTCAATGTACTCTATTGTACATTGAATATGAAATTTTTTGTTTTTATTCGGCTCCTTTTCCAGTGAGCCAGTGAGGTTAATTCGATAATCCAAAGTGAAATATCCGCTGAAAAAGAGGCTTAGTTTCTCAAAGTCAAATGCAAATAACTCAACTTTCAGGAGGCTCTGGAAGAAAAAAAATATTTTCCTTACAAAGTGACATATTTAAATATTTTTTTATACGTTTGTTAGTTGCATCTTTTCTTTGAAGATGATTGTGTGAAAGGTCATGCCATTAGTTATAGCCTCATACTCCCTTTATTCTGGACATACTATGTACCTGTTGCGGAAAAATCAACATTGTTCTGTGATATTTAGTGATTTGGATAATGTTACACATATTTTCTATTGTAGGATAGTTTCATTTTTCGGAGAGACTATTATTATGATAAACTTTCTGTTTAGTAGAGATAAGCATCCAAAGAAGAAAGTTGGTGTATCTGCTCCTCTTGGTGTATTTAGTGCCAAAGTCTAACAATCAGTAATAAACTCTTATCTCTTCATCTATGAACATCAAGTTGAGTCCAATGTGTCATGATTCACATATATTTTGTTGCGATTCTGCCATTTGTGGCGTCTTCTAAGCCTAAGATTTCTAGTCATGTTAGGCTATCAATCATTTCCAATGGACCTAAGAGGCTAAGACTCATTACTCCTACTTAATTCTCTACAACTCTCATTGAGAAAGTTGTTCTATCGAGGAACATAAATTTTCTTGATTGTCGTTACGAGTCAAGGTCATTTTGAGGAGTTACCAACCTAATAGTGCCTAAGATTGTTATTTTGGCTGTATAGTGATTAGTTAAATCGTAGAATAATGTTCTTAAAAGTGAGCGATTTTAGAGGAAGGATTAATGCTCAACTTTTTGCCTGTCATTGAGACGATAAGCACCTCTTGTACCTTTGTCAGGTCTTTTTAGTTAACTAACTATGAAATTCTGATTACAGATTATATTTTTGGAGACCCTGTGTAATGATGAAAGCATTATAGAAAGAAACATACGTCTGAAGGTCCAACAGAGTCCAGACTATGCAGAGCAGTAAGTGCTTTGTTGACAACTTAATGAAGGTTTTTTGCTGAATGCCGCAGCATTTCTAATTGCTCTAATTCTCCCAGGCCAGATTTTGAAGCTGGATATAGAGACTTTAAAAGTCGACTTGATAATTATGCAAAGGTAGCTTCATTGTTTCTGTTGGCCTTCCCAGCATGTGAATGATTTATTTTGAGTTTGAAGGATAATGGGAAAATTATCAGGTATATGAACCAGTGGAAGAAGGGTCTTATATTAAAATGATAGATATGGTCAGTGGACATGGCGGCCAAATACAGGTGAGTTTTGAGCCTTANAGACTATGCAGAGCAGTAAGTGCTTTGTTGACAACTTAATGAAGGTTTTTTGCTGAATGCCGCAGCATTTCTAATTGCTCTAATTCTCCCAGGCCAGATTTTGAAGCTGGATATAGGGACTTCAAAAGTCGACTTGATAATTACGCAAAGGTAGCATGATTGTTTCTGAGAAGTGTCCTTAACCTGTGGATGCTATAATATGAGTTTGAAGAAAGTGTGAATATTACCAGGTATATGAACCAGTGGAAGAAGGGTCTTATATTAAAATGATAGATATGGTCAGTGGACATGGCGGCCAAATACAGGTGAGTTTTGAGCCTTATTCTTATCTTTAGGTGTATGTGGATCTATAAAATCAGTGAAACTGTGTAACCAGCTGAACACTCGGTTTGCTGTATTTTCCCAACATGTGCAGCCATTTTCAGAAATTCTTGGTTTGTAATCTAACACTGTTGTAATTACTTGTATATTGGCTGTGTTCTTCCCGTCGCCTTCATTATCTATATGGACGAAATGAGTTTTACCATTTTGGTTTGAAAATGTCGAAACATACCCTCATTTTCTAATAAAAGGTAAATTTAGAGCATTGTAACAAAAGCAAGTTATGGTTTATTGTTAAATTTCATAGGTAATTGTTATGGTGGAACTTTCAAAAGACAGGGAAATTTGGTATTTATAAGTTTTGTTCCAGTTGTTCATTTCTAATGGATTCAAAGACTCTCTCTTTTTGTTTGCTTTGGCATATGATGGAATTAACCAAAAATGACCCCCAAACATATCTGTGAATCCATAGGCATCTTTATCTGTTCGTGCATGTGTCTCTTACGCCTTAGTGGGTATGACTTTTGTTATGGCTGATGTTTGCTTGTGCTACAGTCTTAACATATGTACGTATTCGTTAGTTGTTGGTCATGTAGGCTTGCCAGCTAACATTTTGACAGATTTCTTTTTGTATATGTCATTTAGGTGAATAACATAAGTGGCTACCTTCCAGGACGGATTGTTTTTTTCTTGGTATGCTGGTCGCATTACATTTTTATTTTTTAACTATTTTGTTGGGCAAAGAGGGGGGTGCAGTTCATGTTTTGCAGTTTATTACCATGATGTGGAGGATGTTTGAGTTGTGGATTGCTTTTCAGGTGAATACTCATTTGACCCCTCGTCCGATATTGCTAACCAGGCATGGTGAAAGCAAATATAATGTCAGAGCCAGAATAGGTGGTGACTCTGTCATAAGGTAAACTTTTTGTTTTGGTTCCCCATAAGAGGAGGCAATTGTTGAAACTTACAACCAAATAAACTATAGCCTGTATATCAACTTACTCGACATTAATACCAGCAACTCCATGTGCGTAATATTTCATTTTATAATCTCACTTAGAAACAATTTCAAATGAAGATCTATGTTAAATATCCTAAAGAAAAGATTCAAATGAGAGTGAGACGTTTAGAAGTGAACAAAAAAATTTACCCCTCTCTAGTTATTTGATTGACCCGTTTGGCTTGGCACAGTTTTTAATAAATGTAAGTGGGTGGGTCTCACCATTTAATCATTGTTTTGTTTTAGAGCAATGCAAGTGGTTGGTAGATCTTACAATATGATACTGAGATGATTAGGAAAATTTAGAGTTTCACGAACGCATATATGCTACAAATAAAAATGAGGGTCAATCCAAAGAATTGAAATAAATGGAATATGGACTATTCGATATAATGGGGTCAAATGAACTCTGCTCCTACTTTCTTATCTCTCCAATGCTATAAAATCATCAATTTCATGTAGACTCGTACTGTTTTCATTCACCCTTATCTGTATTTTTTTTGGGCCTTTCCTTGCCGCTTCTAATCTTGCACCTTTTCGACATGCAAGCGTCCTAACTAGTGCTTCACTTGGATAATAGATCATGTAAATCGAAATAAGTCAAAACCTAATCGTTAAAGGTTCTATTAGTGTGTTGAAACAATTTTATAATAGCAGAATCATATGCATGTTAAGATGAGAAATAAACCAGAAAATATTATTAAAACCTAACAGCGGTATAATGATAACAATAGATTGTAGTAAAACACCCATTCTGCAATAACCAGCCAATCTATCTTTATCCACACTTATTAATGACGAACTGAGATCGGTATAGTAAATAACACTTCCTTTAGAAGATGTAAAGGACAATTGTTGCTCCTCCCAATGCCTTATCCCATCGATTTGTTTTAGAGGACGTCTCATTTTGGGTAATGCACGTTTATATGTTATTGCAAAGCAGAGAAGGTGGTAATTAATAATTGACATTGTCCTATTCCTCAAATCTCATAAGCCTTCTTTGCCACTACATCATGTACTCTGAATCCCTAAGATCTTTAGCATTTGTTATCAGAACCTATTCATCTGCTATACTTATGTTGATCATTTTGTAACACTGAGTTGTAACGTTTGTTTAGTGATTCTGGAGAACTCTATGCAAAGAAGCTTGCCAACTTTGTGGAGAAGAGGCTGAAATCCGAACGTGCTGCTTCTGTAAGTATCGTATATCTACAAATCAATATAATTAATTTGAATGGTATAATAACACTTGCTATGTGAAGTTGAAGCTGAACTAAAAACGTGCTGATAATATACAGTTCATTTGTAGTTGAGTATCACTTGTTCCCCCTTTAAATAAATGTGCTGTTCATTTGCAGTTATGCTCATACTCTTTTCTGTTCTTGCTTTGTTATGGGTTTGAAGCGAAATAAATCCAATTATTGTGAGCACGTCAATGATGCTAACTTTGTCCAACAAAATATTAATTGATAAGAGGATAAGTTGTCCTCAATATTGTGGATAACCCTCTTCAACTCTTTCTGGGTGTTGTAGTCTGTGCTTGGTGCTCCTATCTTCTTTTTCTTTTCCTTGTTGTTCTGAATGCAAAAGTGGGGGAATCGTCCGTCAATCTGCAGTTAGGTTCCTGAACATATTGTTTTTTATATTCGATCCCTGAAAAATCATTGGCATAATTTTACCTCCGGTGCTCAGATTAATCACTTACCTCCTATTCATTGGAGTTCTGTCATTTGCTTTTGCCACAATTGTTGAGGAAAGTGAGTGGCTGGTGGGTCTCACAAATATATTAGTGTTATTGTGCTATTAAAAAGCATACCTACATTAGAAATTTGTAATTCTTAGAATAGGCCAAAGGTGAAATATAGTGCAATTCCAAAGAATTAGAGGGAGTAGATCGTAAGTATTATACTAACCTCCATTTCATCATTTTGTTCCAACTTTTCAATATGTGTGCGGGGTTAAGAGGAAGTAATTCTCTATACCTGATATTTTAGAAGGATAGGTTGGGTTTGGAGTTCACCATGCCATGCTTCTCTTGAGTACTGCTGTCTGGTCTCACACATCATGGTTCCTTGGCTTTGTGTAGGCACCAAAATCATGTCATCTGAGACTGGTGTTGTGTCATCTCATCTGAGCTTCCCTGTTTGTATTTTTATTTGTAGTTCTACGGTTCTACCTAAAAGGCGGCTTTACCCTATTAGACCATTTAGTGCCATGTCGTCAACAAAATCCTTCCCCTTATTTTATTGCCACCACCACTACCGTCGTCCAACCACCACTTATTGATCATCCTAACCCCGTCGCCTAAACCACCCAAGTCCGACGACTTCCATTGGCCAATTCCAGCAATAAAGGAGATCAAACAAGCATTTGCCAAGCAGAGAATCCCCACTGTTCATTTTTGTTTTTGTCGTGGTTCTTTCGAAATTTGAGATCGAACGAAGTTCTTCCTTTTCCATCATCAAATCAGCAAATTGAAAGGGTCCTTTTTGAATTTTCAAGCATCTTAAGCAAATTAATCAGCAGAATCATTTGCTTGACCAAACTTAATGGCACTGCAGCTATTGGTAGATGGGTGTGCACATTCTTCGTGCAAAAAACTAAAGCCCAAAATGTTTCGGACGGACTCTCCTCAAGTGTCAAACAACATCCTTTTGCTGGTTCTTTTGGTTTCGTTTAAAAGATTGATTGATGATTTAATTCTTTTTCTTCTTTTGGTCCTTTCTGTTGCTTCTTTTGGTTTCTCTTCTTCTATTCCTTATCCACAACCTCCTCGATGATAACCACCCTACCCCACACCCTCGTCACCTCCGGTTTAACATGTGCAGTTGTTTGTTGGGCTTGATAGTGTTGTACTGCATTTTGCTAACAGAACCAAATCTTTCTGATTTTAGCCGCCGCCTCGTTTTGTCTATGTTCATCATCTGTTCTGGTAGTTCCTTGTCCTACGTTGATCTATGGTTAGGTGGATCCAATTAAAAAAAATCTACTGCTTTTGTGTATAAGATGATGAGGCCTCTTAGAGTTTAATATCTTCTAATTTATGAGAAATATTTACAGATGTTTTTTTCTCTTTGTTGATTATATCTCAGTCACTGATCAGTTCTTTTGTTAAAATAAACCCAGATATGGACTAGCACTTTACAACGCTCTATTTTGACAGCTAACCATATTGTTGGATTTCCCAAGGTAATTGATATTTCCTTCATTCTTTGACACATTAATTTTATTTTTTAGGGCATTCCAATCAGTCTATTACATTGGCCTTTGTTTAAGATATAACCTATGAATACTCCTATGTGAGTTTGGACCCTAATCTTCGTTCACATACATCTCTTAAAACATTGTTCCATAACCAAATGTAGTGATTTCAAGTTTCTTTGATTTTTTTCCATCCTTCTGTAATGAATTATACAACTACTTCTCCCTTTAAGACACGTGCATGTTTTATTAACAGGTGCAATGGCGTGCACTTGACGAGATTAATTCTGGTGTATGTGATGGGATGACATATGAAGAGATCAAGAAGAATATGCCTGAGGAATACGAGTATGTATCAAGTTTATCTTACCATCTGTGTACACAGAAACTTGTTAATGAAATAATGTTCTATCAAGAGGGCTGCAATTTCATTTCATTTTGCTTTCATCTCTTCCATCTTTAAACGTACTTGCAAATATGGAATCTTAATTGCGACTAATCTAATTTTTGTTTTTGTATAGAGGATTTCTTTTTCCTAGATGCTTCATGTATTAGAAAAATATAAGCATCTACATTTATACTGATACCATGCATACTCCCAAAGTAACCTACATGTACAGTTTGTCTCTTTTGGGGAAATTCATAGTGTTTTATTTTATTTTCGTTATTGTAATCCAGATCACGCAAAAAGGATAAGCTTCGATATCGCTATCCTCGAGGAGAGTCATATTTAGATGTTATCCAAAGGTTTGTTCTCGTTCTCTTCTCCTCTGATGGCTTCTCCTCTCTACTTTTAGGGAGTGTTTGCTGGAGTTATTGGAATGGATTTAACCCATTCCAATATTGGTTGGGGTATTTTGGAATAGAGTTAGATACCAGTGGATTCTAACTCCATTCCAAACCCTGGAATCTCCGACCCACCTCTCCCCCAAGGTTTCTAATTCCATTCCTTCACCAAACAATCTTAAGGAGGTATGGGATCTAAGTCCATACCTTCATGGTATCACACTGGCTTTTTTAGAGAACTATTGAAATTATTCTTGTAATGTAGACTGGAGCCTGTAATCATTGAGCTTGAGCGCCAACGAGCCCCTGTTGTTGTGGTTGCTCATCAGGTAACGTTTCCTATAACAGTTCAAAATATTTGCAGATGTGCTTTCTGACATCCTGTTACTTATATGGTTCTATATTCAAAATTTCTAATTGCAGGCTATTTTGAGAGCATTGTATGCTTACTTTGCTGATAGGCCTTTACATGAAATACCACACATTGAGGTAAGATGTGCCGGAGGTCATTCACTGTACTGTCGCACACAAAGTCTCTTAAATCCATTAGTGAGGATACTTCCTTTTCCATACCCTTAGACCTAATTTCTTGCGTAGAACTCAACTAACCAGGTTAATTATCATTTACGGAGCATTAATTTTTGTTTTAGTCGAGACATAGAGGTTTTGATACCATCTGTGTACACATTGTCACTCACAATTCACAAATTCCTTTGAAGCGTTAGAATTTATTTCTGATAATATCGGAGTTTGAGCAAAACTTGAAGCAAAGACTTTAGCTTAAATCTTCGCTAAGAAAGTCTTAGGGGCCGTTTGGTGGGGTGGGGGTCATATAACGAAAAAGAGATTAGAGATTTTACAACGTTCAAATGTAATTTTTTGGCATTCACTTCCCCAAAACCTGCTAACGTTAATTGCATGATTTGTAGGTACCACTTCACACGATTATAGAGATACAAATGGGAGTAACAGGTGTACAGGAAAAACGATACAAGTTGATGGATTGATGCAGGTGGGAGCAAACCCTGTCCTAGATCTTCTCAACACGGATATATCACATACGGTAAAAAATATTCATACAAGACCGTTGTATGGCATAAACAACTTCATCTCATATTATGCGCATTTATTGATACAATGATAAAATATGTTGTATTATAGAACAAGCTTACATAGGATCAACTGAACATACAAAGTACTTGGTATTAAGTTTTGTTTATTTCTTATTTATTCACATAATTGTATTTATATCACAATATTTTCTATTTATGATTAATAAAAGTAATAATTAAAATAAAGATTACGAATTGTTCAATATCAAGAAGACTTTACAATTTGGATTATGGTGATACTCTCGTTTTGTGGCACCTGGCATGCCGTGTTACTTTAGATGCTGTTGCATTTCGCTTAGGGCAACTGGTGCAGAGGACGGTATGCATTGATGTTGAATGAGTGGTTGATTATTTTGCGCTTTTGAGGAGTCGTAACCAAGCAATTATGGGGTGGTACTGTGGTAGGACCTTTTAGTTTAGAGCAAGCTTTTGCTCCATTATATCAGAAAATTACTGTATAAGATACCGGGACATATGAGCATTTGCTTGCATTTAAGTCATCATCTTCTGAGAGCGATTTCTAGGCTTTTGAGAATATATAAAACACCGCCCCATAACCCTCAGTAGACAGTAGTGACATACGCCTGCGTCCCTGTAGCCGGTTATGCATAGATGACCGAATTAAAACTAAACAGGGTCTTTGTTATATAGCTCAATTATGTAGAGACTATATATAATTATATATAACAATAACCTTCACGGTTTCATCCGATTTTTGTCTCCTGTACGACAGGGTGGGTTGTCATTCAAGGTTTTGAGCGAGTTCTTACATAGATAAATGCAACACTTACCGCTAAAATTTACATAGATCATCCTTCTATAGGTCGGTTTCATCCAAAATTTGTCCCGACACTTATCTGATAGTCCGCAAACTAGGAAGAAGCTGGTTGAAATTTAGCTGAATGAAGCCGTTTGAGATCTTCAAACATACACTTTGTATCGATATCAAAACCACCTGCAAACTGAAAATAAAAAGAAAACGTCAATTATTAGAGAGATCACCGGTATAATTGTTGGTAAGATGTTTCTCTAACCTGGTGAACTCGAAAGGCAAATCGAGCTCCTTGATGTATAATATCATCTGCACTGGTGCACCTGGAACTATGTACTTCTGCGATTGACCTTCTCATGTATTCTCTAGCTAGGTTCAATGAGGAGAGTTTAATCTGCTCGAAATATGGTATACATGAATATTACTTACGCGTTAATTGTTCCAAGGATTTCTAGGATCAAGTTTAGTTTTGTGGTCATGAGCATTCTGTTACCTGACCAAACAATCCGGTGTCCAACATCCAGTCGCAAGGGATCTTTAATTCCATGTATCTTTTCATACTTTCTTCTCGTATCCTTTCAGTATTACTTGTCACCCGCTCCAATCTGTAAGCATGACCCATGATATATAATTAGATACGGAGTACACAAATACACAATGAAATTTGTGTCGAGAATTGCAGGGACTGATTGCTAACAGGACAATAGTTTAATGAGTTATTTCGACTCCATTGAGGATTAACATCATAGATAAGGTACACATACTCGCCTGTCTTGTAACAGTTGAATCCGCCCAAGTGACTGATGCAATAACTGCTTGGGATCATCTTTATGGTTCAGAATTTTGGATTCAATGCCCTTCAGATCTCTGTAAAGTCCAGCAGCTTCTCGTAGCCCGTCAGTTTTTCTCTCTGGCCACTCTGGGAAATGCTTAAGAACTGCCCTCTCGTCTACTAAACACGACAGCTCCCCGTCTAGCCATTTCACAAACGCGTCCACATCTGCAATGTCTTTGAAAGCAGCAGTTTGAACTTTTTGGATCAAGAAACAGATGAATTCCCTTTGCGTCTCCACATCCGATTTAACCTAACAATTCAGTTAGCCCACTAAAAGCATCAGAAAATATTTTTTTACCGACTTTAACTGTAAAACTTTGAGTAAGACCGCCTTACCGCTGATAGATACGTTGATCGATTCTCAATTTCTCCGATCATATTCCTGGGGCTATTTTCACCAGCAGACCCTGTTACATTAACTCTTTTCTCAACCAGAACATTCCTCTTGTTCAAACAACGGTAAAATTCAATGACCTCAGGCATACGCCGCACAGCTAAACGAGACCCCATCTGCAACTTTGTTGGCAATGGTGGCGGGGGTGGTGGTGGTGGGCCTTTCAAAACCACCACTTCTTTGCCTACCATCTTCGGAGACACTGAAGCTCCAAACTCAGTACAGTCTGGTGGCGCGCTTTTTCTAACTTCATCTTTACTCCCATTGCTTGGGAACTGTATCTTCTTCCACAAAATGGATTTCCTTTCACTGTCATGTGCTTTAAGAGACGTTATCTGCGATTTCAGACGCGCTACTTCATGCTTGAGTTCCTGATTTTCCTTCTCGAGAATCGTGTTCATTTCAAGAATAGCTTCTATGTCTTCCACAAGGAAGGTGATTTCTGAACTATTCTTCTCCATTATGAAAGTAGTATGCGGGATTCAAACCCGTGACCTATTATCACAATACTCGAGTTTTAACCACTAAGATGATATGTTTGTGGCTTCTGATGAAATCTGCAGGTTTCAGTTATTTATTAAATGTAAATCTGACAGACAATTTTGTAGGGTACATTTGTTTGAGTTACATGAAATTAAAGTTTCGAGTAAAATGTAGTTGTTCTGAAAATATCATTTTTGGCAGAAATTAATTGTCGGTCAATTGTTAACATTTTTCAACATTATTATGTGACCATGCAAATTGAGTTAACATCAATGATCAGTCATCGCCACTAATAAAGGTATCCCGTCAATTTCTCAAAAAGAAATGGAGGTTCATTACTTTTTAACGGTTCGGACTAAATTTGGCTCGATCGGATGATTGAAGATTTACTAGGGAATGAAAAGGTAAATGTTTGAGATTAAAATATATAATATAATATAATTAATAATGCTTGTGAAAGGAAGTGGACCAAAAAAAAAATTAGTGAGAATCTTTTCCGTAATAAAGAAAGCCTAACTTAATTTAATACTCCCTCCGTCTCTCATTTGTTGTTCATTTTTATTTTGGGTGTCTCAATGATTTGTTGTCCTTTCTATTTTAGTATTGCATTTGATGAGTAATTTGATCTTTCACATTCAATTTAGTCCATTTGTCATCTTATAATTGACTCTCTCCTTTTTCGTTAGTCTTTATGCCAAAACCAAAGGACAACAAAAGACCGGAATGGAGGGCGTAACACACATTCTTGTTTACTCCCTCGGTTCCCGGTCATTTGTGTAAGTGGCCATTTTTGCTACAGCACCAATATTTATTTATTTTCCTTTTTAACATAAGTCGTTGAATAAGTTAGCGGCTTTTAAAGAAAGCCATTGAGTGAATTTTATGTGCTCGTTTTTGAGAATTTTTACACTTCTGCCCCACTTTGATAATTTAATTTTTTTATTTGCAAACCTTATTTTAAAAATTTGATAATAATTTATGTGTGATGGTTAGTGACATTTTTTTATGGCAGTCGAGTCTGCCCCGACCATCAACCCACCAAGATCAAATTATCGACATTGATATTAACTTGGTGAACCATGCACACGTCAACTAACTTGTTAGTTGATAAAGTCATGAAATGTGTATTTACGATCTGAGTTCAAACTTCAAACCTTATCAACATCAAAAATACCCATTTTACTTTACACCAAAAATAACTCGGGGAACCAGGGGCATTACAATTTTCATTAATGAGTCTTACCCTTTGTAATAATTTCTTTATTGTTTTTATTTTTTACTCCGTATAAAAAATATTTTAATCAAAAGAAAACAAATGATCGGAGATGAGGATATAAAGTTCTCAAGTTCTTCCAAGTGTTTACCAAAAGAATTGAGTATGTGTAGTATGTTATGTCAATGTGCTCTCAATTGTATCGTCGAATCAATGGCAAAGAGCAAGTTTCAAGTTCCTTTGCTTGTTATGCAATTTGTAAATTTATAAAATATAAACAAAAAGTTAAAAAGGGGGAAATGTAGTGGTGAGGAGGGATTGGCAGATTATGAGGGAATCACACCGACAATTTGAACATGGACTAGAAAGTGATTTGATATCATATTATCACTTTATGTACCTAATTGCATTACCCACTCATGTTTTAAGTTTAATTCTACCATTGAGGTTACTATTTAAGTAAGCATAGTTGTTCTTTTATGGACCAATTTTAATCTTTTATGAATTTTTTATTTTTATTTTTTTTCCATACCTTTTGCTTAGAGAGAAAAAACTTTCTCTAATTCTTTTCCTCACAAGATTAATCAAATCCGTCAAATTACACATATATAAATGTTAATTCTCATATCGATCAAATTATAATTCTAATTATTTGGTTTATCAATTATATTATATCAAATTAGGGAATTAATTTACACTAATTAAATTAGGGTTTGCTTTATGGCGTCGCCGGTGTTGGGGTGAGGCACGGGGTCAAATGACACCCTAAAATAAAAAGATAAATAATTGACCGAGACATTCTAAAAATTGAATAAGTAAATAAATAATTAATAGTACTATTTAGTAAGTGTGATTAGTAAGGATTAAAGAGTGTTATTATTTAATTTGGTTGTCACTTCAATTCATCTAAATTGCCCCTCCATGTCTCCATTTATATGTTTCTCCTATGTCACAATAGTTTTTTAGAATCACCTAGAATTTTAGATTGTTAAACTCTATTAATCTTCTATACATATAAGATGTCTTTAAAAGGTTATAAGTTTCTTCAATATACCCAAGTCCTATTCTTTTGGACTTAAAGTCACCTCATTTAAGTTCAATTCAAATCCTATAAGTTTAAAAGTTTAGCAAAATTAAGTTTCGTTCTGTTTAAATCCTATAAGTCACCTATGTTCCACGTCCAAACTTAGGATTGGACGCGGGTTTCACACGGCTGGGCTTTTAAAAAAAAAAAAAAATGATTTGTTTTATGTTGATTAGTTAAATTGTTATGATTTGTAATCCGGCGACGCTGGCGATTAGTTATATTAGTACGATTAGAAATTCATCGATTCGCTTTACGTTGATTAATTCGGCGTTGTTTCACTTAATAACTCGTCGTTTTAATTTTATAAAAATTGATTCGTGATATGTCGATTTGATATTGTTAGACCCCGTGATAGTCATTTGAAGCGACGACCAATAGATTCAAGGCACAAATAAAACAAAGGGAGTTGGTTGCGTTAATCGCTTTGTTTATTTACGTTAATTGGTGATTATGATTTGTATGATTATGTAGTCGTAATGATGAAACCCGTTTTTTGTTTTAAATTTCTGTGGTAATTGCATGTAGAAAGAGGTTAAAAAGAATGTTGAGCGAAAAGTAATGAAAGCGCAAAATAGGAAGTTCATTACATATTATCAGCGATTTGAAGTAATTGTTGACGATTTTTAGTATCACCCTTTTTAAATTTTGAGTTTTGATTTGCTTTGAACTTTTTTATTGGGCCAATTTTCTTTATTGGATTTGCCCAACATATGACGGGAGTACTTGTTCAGTCGTTTCCTATCACTCCATTTGTCCGAGACATTTGTTTACTTATTTCATTTTAGGATGTCCCATTCATTTATTTACTTTTTTATATTATGAAGGTCTTGTTATGAGTAATTTGTTATACATGTCCATTATGATCCACTTATCATCTACTAACAACCACCACAAATGATTCCATTCAATTTCTTTAATTTTTGTGCCAAAATTAAAGGTAAACAAATGATTAAGATGGAGGGAGTACCGGAGTACTTTCTTAAGAAGATTAAGATGTCCTCTCCTATTCTCTAAGATCTTCCCTATTTATTTTAGACAAATATTTAGTGATATGAGAATATGTGGATGCAAATGAAAGATGAAAGAGAATGTAGGGTCATAAATTATTAGAGCACGTGTAATGAGGGCTCTCCAATTGCTCTCCAAATGGCCCTTACAAATGGAGAGCACACAAAGTGTGTTTTTCCCCTACAATAGGAACTCTCCAAGAAGAGATAAGGTGTTCTCCGTGAAACAAAATAGAGAGGAGCTCTCTTGGTGCTCTTGGGAAAGAGCAAAGGAGAGCTTTTGGAGAGCTAACTTTTCATTTAACATGTGAGTGAAAAAAATTATTTTACAATGTTTTTTTTAATGTAAACACAAAAAAGTGGGTCCAATATTTTAGATGGAGAGCACATTTAAGAGTTTTATTGTTGTAGAAGAAAATTTGATGTAAACTTTCCAATGAGAGAGAGTGGAAATGGAGAGCAAAATAGGTGCTCTCCATTTTTCATTAGTGTACATGCTCTTATAATCATAAATGATAAACAAATAAAAAAAAAAAGTAGAAAATCTTTATAAATTTGTTGTTTTAGCAAATGTGGAAGACGTGCTTTTTTCACCTAAGAATTTTACTCTTTTAGATACGTCTTTTACCATATTACCCTTGTGATTTTGTTAATCACTCATCCAATTGATTTTTATCTCCTTTCCTTTATCTCCCTTCACCACCAAGTCACTAATACCAACCCACTGTCTGTTCCGTTCACCAATCCCTTCCAATATTATCGCCAACAAACCTCATACTGGTCGACTTCGCTGCCGCCCGATCTCAGCCTCCCCCTGCCCCGCACTTCCCCTCCCTCTCAATCACTCTCCTCTCGTGCACTCCAACATTTCAATAAAAAATCGATGATTCGTTTGAGGCATTTTATTGGTTGTACATATATAGTGCATCTGACATTGACAATTAAGATTCTTCAAATGTGTAGCAATAGCCTGAGTTGTATTGTATTGACAATCAAGACTCAAAAGCATATCTACATCATTGATAATTAGATAACGTAATTTATTTTCGCAGTACRTTTTTTACTCAATACAGTACATTTTTACCAAAACTTTCCACTCACCTACCCTTGCAAAAAAAACAACACGCAACTCCTTTCATACTAAATTCATACGCCTCTTTAATCCATGATTATTTTAATTATGTATTATAATTAGATTTGGAAAACAATAGTATTTGATTGTTCATTAACGATTAATAGTGTAACTATTTACTTCAATTACTGCTTGTTTGTTTAGGGTAAGAATTTCTTTTTCGTATTTAGGGGTTTCTTATTGTGTATGGCGTCCTAATGGGCTTACGATCGTTGATGAAAGGGGGTGGTGCGGCTATTGGCGGTGGGGCAGGAAAAGGGGGAGCCTGTTGGTGGCATTCCCGGTGCAGGGGGTGGTGATGGTGCGCTGAAGGAGGAGGTTTGAGGTTTTTTTTTGGGGAGAGTGATTAGCGAGGTGGCTCATAGTTGGGTGGTCGCCGGTAAGGGGCTTTCCTCGTCGTCGGTGGTTGTCGATCTGGGGCTGCCGGCGGATGGCGGTTGGGTGGCGAGGGGATGGACGGTGGTTGTGAAACGTAGTACATTAGTACATGATGAAATGGTTGAGAGGAAAAACTAAATGAGTGGAAATGAGAGGGGTAATATGGGAAATAGCGTACTGTAATGAGTAAAATGTGTACTGCGAAAATCAACACCCTTAGATAATGGCTAAACAATTGATAAACCCTAATAATTTCAGCTAATCATATTTATAATTGCTAAATAACAAAATTACTTCACTAATTGGAGATTCAAAATTTATTATTCAAGTTTTTAGAATAATTAAATTCGATTTTAGGGAAAAATGCATGTATAATACTTAACTTGTCTAGGTTTAGGAAAATAGTATGATATAAAAAAAATAAAAAATTGTATGTGAAGAAGTAAAGTCTTATGTAAGAAGGTAATTTCGTACTTAAATTTGTGTCGAAATTATGGGGACAAACTTTTATGGATGACATGGATCTATTTTAGAGTTTAGGCCTTGTTATCTTGGACTTAGGCCCTGTTCTTTTGGACATAATTTCAGTTCAACTTTTTCTCCACAAATTAATTTTTTATTTCAGTTCAGTTCAGATTCATTTAGATCAGTTTTTCTCTTCACAAATTAGCTCTAATTTAAGTTCAATTCAGCTCCATTCAGCCAAAAAAATGGGCCATAAGATAATCTGTTATAACACTAAAGTAAATAACCTTAGGGGGGTAACCAAACCGATTTGAGCTCGAGCTTGGGTGGACTTGGAATCGGCTCGGAAACTTGAGGTAGAGCTCGGAATCGGTTCGAAATTTTCCGAGCTTAAAAATTCAAAGCTCAGAATCAGCTCGGATTAAGCTCGAGCTCAAATCGAGCTCCATTAAATCGTTATTTTCTATACATTTTTTAACTATTAAATCAAAATAGAAAGAAATATATTATTAGAAAAATGTAAATATAAAACACTAATCAAGTATAATAAAATTAAAATTATGCATGCTAAATTAAGATTTTATTAAGAATAAAAACATTTGTCAAGTATCAAAATTAACTAATACTTCCTCCATTCAACTCCACTCTACCAATTGAGTTTTTTTGTGTTAGATTAAGGTTAGAATAAAATAAAGAAAGAAGTATGCTTTATTAAAACTGGAAAACTAAAGGATTAGAAAGGAAATTAGTGTCTAATTTTCCCACCAAATTGTTTAATGGTTTAAAAAGCCCACCAA